>JADFUC010002408.1:0-206506 GCA_019722365.1 Lithospermum erythrorhizon | reverse complement strand
TGGGCTTCGTCATCATCCTCATCATCCGAAAACACCGGATCCTCCAAGTCATCTACCTCCCTGAACCATTTCCTCCCCATAAGTGTTTGGATGGCCTTTCTATCTTCACGGTTCGCGATCTTAGCTTCCCACTTCCACCAAAGTCGATTATTGTGATATGCGATGGTGCAAGTCCGGAAGTAGTCCTTGGTGATTCGATGCGTTCCCCCAATTCTTGGCATACCCCTTGGAAACACCCTATCTCCTCCCCAAGATTCCATGACGCTAGCCAAAGGGATAAAGATCCGTAGTGAGCGGTCGTCTTCGTGATGCTTCATATCGACGCCGCATATGGAAGGCAAATTTAAGAGTGGAGATTTATCCGTTGGCGACGCAAGAATTTGCAAGTCGTGGAGTTCAATTAACCGACCGGATTCCTATCCTCGAGAACCCACGGAACCACCGATTTTACACACAAAAGTGTTCACAAACCTACCACTGTGATAATAAAGGCAAGCACGGAAGACAATCAACCACCCCTTTCTTCCTATGTTCATTTCTAAACCCCGACCATTATTCAAATCCACTTGGTCACATCTTTCCGCTAACTCAATCTCCTCACTGAGGCCACATATCCACAAAGATAACTTGGTAAATCCATTTCCGCATAAACCCGAAATCATTCTAAAGTTTTTCAACTTATACTGTGAAGATCTACCACCAAACTCCAACTTAATATTCAAATTGTTGCTACTAGATGTGTGAATAACAACATGTTCATAAAAGAAATAGACCCAATCCGAGATATCGAAGGACTTACTCAAAAACTTCTCCCATTTCTGAAATTTCACCAATTCCAAATGGAGTACCTCCAAATCTCCTCCATCGTAGTAATATCCATCAAGTATATCGGGTTTGCTGTTCTTCACTCTTTCCCTCCTCTAGAGAGCAATTGATTCACATTTTCATAAGCCCCTCGTGATTTGAGGAACTTCCACTGCATAGTACCTACTTGGTTTGAAGATTTTGGCTTTCGTCCTTGCCTCTTTTGGGTTTTCGTTCGCAGCCAAGCCATTTTTGTGAGAAATTGAATAGGGAATGGAGTTTAGGTTAAAAGAAAGGCAACGAGCAATTTTAATTGTAGAATTTGTAATTTTTGATGAATTTGTGAAGGAAATGGTTGAATGTGACGGATTTGGTGAATTAGCTGGAAATTTTTGGAATTGCGGTCAAATGGCCAAAAACGGCCGAATGAAGTTATCGAGACCTTATTCGAGACCTGGGGTCCCGATGAGGTCTCATGGGGCAGTTTTATCGGTGGTTATAATCACATCGAGACCCATTCGAGAGGGGGTCTCACGGGGTCCGATCGTGACGGGTTCGTTGCTCGAGACCTCATCGGTAGCATTTGGGTCTCGGATGTCTCACGACAATATAGGGCAAGTTCTTAACACCCATCGTGGGACCCATTCGGTAGGGGGTCTCTACGGGTCCGATCAGACTGAGGTGGCTTTTTGATCGAGACCATCGAGAGCACGGGGTCTCGATGGGGTCTCGATGGCCGTGCATCGAAGTCCATCCCACAATACCACAAAAGACCATTCATACATCCACAAAGCCTCCACACAAATCACCCATCAAGCAAATCTCCACAAATAGACTCAAAAACAACCCTGCTAATATCCAATCAAAGCAACAACCAACATCCCAAATCACCAATATCTTCAACAATGACACGCAATCATAATCCCTAATATCCACTTAGCAACCTCAACCAACTTAACCACAACCATTTTTGGACAATTTCATCACGGCTCATCATCCCAATATGAGTAACAATATAGACATAATTTTAAGCACGTGAGGCATGCAACAACATACAAGATTTAAGATGGCATGATAAGATAAAATTACTTACTAGAAAGATCAAGCATCCCTACTTACTAATACGGTTAAATTGATCCTCCTGGTAAAATTGCTCAGCGGCATGTCCGCAAGTTGATCATTTGTCCCCACGAACTTGAGATCAATGTTTCCTTTTTGCACATGGTCCCGGATGAAGTGATGACGGATTTCAATGTGCTTGGTCCTTGAGTGTCAGACCGATTCTGGCAGTATTTATGGCACTTGTAAGGTCACATAACACCTGAACTTGTTCATATTCGACTCAAGTCCTCCGTTGCCTGTTTATCCAGCACTTCGAGCAACACAATTCCCGATCGCCACAGGCTATTCGGCTCCGCCGTTGACAATGCAACACTATTTTGCTTCTTGCTAGACCACGAGGTGAGGCTGTCCTAAGAAGTGACATGTCCCACTTGTACTCTTCCTATCAAGTGCGCATCCCGCAAATCAACCAGTATCCTTGCACAAGTTCAAAGCTCTTTGCCTCATCGGATACCAAAGCCCATAGTCAATTGTCCCTTTCACGCACCGGCGATCCTTTTTAACCGCTTTAAGATGAGACTCTTTGGGACGCTTGAAACGAAAGCACACAAACACACGGCAAACATAATATCGGGTCTGTAAGTCGTAAGATAAAGCAAGACTCACCAATCATACCTCGATATTTTGTCTCATCGACACTAGTACCTCGTCTGGCCCTTTGTCTAGCTTTGTTGATGTCGACATGGGAGTTCCGATCACCTTTGCATCTTCCATCCCGAATTTCTTTATGAGTTCTTTCGAGAACTTGCTTTGGCTTATGAATATGCCGTCCACCATTTGCTTCACTTGGAGTCCGAGGAAGAAATTCAATTCTCCCATCATGCTCATCTCGAACTCACTTGTCATCATTTTAGCAAATTCCTCACACAACAAATCATTAGTAGAACCGAAAATAATATCATCGACATAAATTTGAACTACCATGATGTTTGCTCGTTTTAAGGAAAAGGAATCAAGCTTTCTTTCCTTCAACCTATCTCAAGAACTAAATTGGGTGTTTTAACCTCTCATACCAAGCTCTAGGTGCTTGTTTTAAACCGAGAAGTGCTTTATCTTAGTTTGAAAACGCAAGATGAGGATAATTAGATCTTCAAAACCGGAGGTTATGGCTAAAAATTTCATCTAAGAACCATTTAGAAACGCCGCTTTGACATCCATTCAGCGTAGCTTGAAATCCATGTGACTAATGGGAAGGCTAGAATAATACCTAATGGATTCCAACCTAGCCACCGGAGCAAAGTTTCATCAAAATCTAATTTCTCTTACTCTTGATTATTATAACCTGAACAACAAGACGACTTTATTTACTAAAACAACACCTGCTGGCTGCTTATTTCTAAAAACCCATTTAGTCCCAATAATGGTTTTATCGGGAAGGTTTTTCAACTAAATGCCAAACTTTGCATCTTTCAAATTGTTCAAGTTCTTTTGCATAGATAAAACTAACCGATCTTCTGTGAGCTCGCTTAATAAGAGGCACTACTTGAGATGTACAAAAAGCACTAATGGGAGACAAACATTATTTGTAGATCGAGAAGTTACCCCCTTTGAGATATCACCAAGAATGAGATAATGGGGATGATTCTTGATGATTCTCGCCTCCCAGGAAGATCTTCGTGTCCGCCCATGGAGATAATCATCCACATCTCAAGGGTCACGATGATTATTGTTTGCTCCCCATAATCGACGCTCGCTTGATGCTCAAGTTTTCAGGCTCATCAATTCTTTTGAGAATTCTATCCACATTAACACCTAATGAATCATCCTCATCTAATACAACTTTCTCAAATAAACTGGATTAGGATTCATCAAAAGTTAACATGAATAGATTCTTGCACACATCGATCCTTTTATCAGGAGACTTATATACGCCTTTACTGTTTTTAGAATAAATCAAGAAAGATTGCCTCTATTAGATTTAGAAGGCCAAATTTCACCTAATCTTATCTTTGGTGTTTAGAATAAGCATTTACATCCAAAACTTTAAAAGTAATCAATAACAGGGATCTTACCATACTAAAGCTCGTAGTGAGTCTTACTCTCAACAAGAATGGGGTCTTAAATACCGTCACGCGAGAGTACGCTGTGTCCACGGCATGTCCCTGGGTACTTTGGCAAGTTGTGCTCATTCAACATGGTGCCACTCATTTCTTGAATAGTCTCATTCTTTCGCCTCCAGCACGACCCATTTTGTTGAGGTGTTTCGTGCCTAAAAGTCAGGTTGATTCCATACTCCCCACAAACACACACATCGAATCCCTCATTAACTCACCTCCGTGATCGCCCTTATGGCCTTGATTTTGAATCCCTTCGCTCATGACCTTCTACACAACTTAGCAAACTCTTAAACGCATCACTTTATTAGCAAGGCCACTACCCAAAGTAACCTCAGTAATCGCCCACAATAACAAAAACATAGCAGCCACCTAAACTCAATATCCATCTCACCAAACAAGTCCATATGTAGCAAATCAAGCACATGGTTTCACCTAAGATTTTTAAAGGCTTAAACGACGATTTATGCATTTTACCGAGTTGACATGCATCGCAAAGTTTAACCTTTTATATGAGTAGATTAGGTGTGCCTAACATGTAGTTTTTATGCAATTTAGATAACATTTCAATACTAGCATGGCCCAACCGCCGATGCCACAACTCACGCCATCATGTACCACATCTCATGCAATATTACTCGCCTAACCGAATCAAAATTAACATACACATTATTCTATCACAACTACGCATAACAAACAACATTTAAGCATTCAAATAATACACTTATGTTTTGAAAACTTAACTTCATAGTAATCATTTTCGCCACAATTGGCCTCACACTTCCTTAGCAAATTAAACTTCACGCCTTAATCAACAAGTAAAAGTATTTTAATTTGAAACAACCTTTCTTACCAATACATCCTTTACCTAGGATTTTCATGTGTTTCGCTTGCTTCATGCGAACTTTACGCTTCCAACCGCCTGTTTTCCAAGCTTTAAGCAGCATCTCCACATATGCCTTGAACATCCGCTTATCCACCATCCAAATGTTTTCTTTCTTTGATGAAATGCCTCCTACAACAAATTTCAATTTCTCATCTCGAGGTACCCAACGCGATTGGGTCCTCGGTTGGCAGCGAGGATGGATTTTCTTACTGATCCATTTAGGTCTTAGGAGACTGGACATAAGGTGCCCATTCTCACTAACCTTTTGTAATGACATTTTGAAGACTTTATGATTTTTCAATAACAAGTGCAAGTGAAATGCGGTCTTATTTAATTTAATAATTGATGATTTAAGTTTATATTAGAAGGACAGTGAGTTATCGCTTGAATAGCCTAACCCTTTTGTTGGTTGGACAACGTTGAGCCTCAAGAACTCTTCATTTAATTTGTTTGTTCTCACTGTGTGAGTTGAGAGATTTCTGAGTTCAACATTTTCCAACTCAATCTTTTAAGATTTTGTTTAAGCTCCAATTTTTCAAGAAAACTCACATTTTCAAATCGAATCAAGCTTTTAACAAAGTAACTTCATTCTCAAGAGAGTTGTTTCATGAAAGCAAGCTTTTTATTAGTTTTTGTTCTTTATTCTTTTAAGCAATTTTTCAAAGCTTTCTAATAACTCGCTATAATTGTTGCTTAGCTCACAAAATCACTACTTTGATTTCTCATCACTAGCCGGTGGCCATCATCCCGAGGGAGTAAATGTAGCCAAGAGGTAATCTATCGAGTCTCTTTGCGCCACGAGACACACCATCGCCAGCAAGTTCCACTGAGTCGACTCGCTCCGGATTCTGGCCATCCCAAGTGGCCTTGTTGCAAGTTTTATTGTCGGGACCTTGGCCGTATCGGGCAACTGCTTTGAAATGTCCGGCTGCTACATCTCAAAGCACGACTTCCTTGATTTTCCCTCTTTGTCTTGCCTTTCTCGTACTCTTCGTGATTATCATATCTCTTGAAGCTTTTATGACCATGATCATTGTTGCTCTTTTTGAACTTGAGAAACCTTTTGAAGTCTCTAGCTAGCATGGCCATATCTTCATCACTTTCGCTTCTCGCATGAATTTTTTGTACTTTGGCCGCTACAAGAGCCACTTTCTTCTTGTCCCTATTTCGAGCCTTGTTCTTTCAAGTGATGACTTCCTCTTCTGGCTTTCAAGGAACTGTCAATGAGCCTTTGAGTGGGAAGAATCTTGATACTTTTTGGCTTCATTGATCAGACAAACCTTTTGGCCGAACTCGATCACGGCTTTATGATTCTTCCATTTACTTCTTCCATGAGAAAGTCTTCCCTTGTGAGAATCCAAGTTGTTGGATAATGGTATCAACCTTGATGCATATCTTGATGGACTCTCCCGGATACATTTCGAAGGTTTGATATTCCCTTGTCAAAAAGTCGGACCTCGGTGGTTTCTCACTTGACTAGAACCACGCGAAATGGGTTTCTAACAAGTCCCCATATTTCCTGGGTTTACTCAGATCCCTTGACTCGAGCATACTCTTCCATACACATTGCATTGTGGAGAACATGGATGGCCTTGGAATTCAACTCCACTTTCTTGAGTTCCTCATCCCTTAGCACTCCATCCTCTTCTTTATCCACATCCTCCATTGGAACTTCTATCAAGGCGGCGCCTAATTCTTTATGTCAGTCTCTTCCCACTTTGGTCACCCCATGAAATCTCAAGCCTGGAAGAATTTGATACTTCATTGGAATGAGCGCCCTGATGATTATTCTCCATAATTTGTAGCTTCCATGCTTGCACATGATACTTGAACGCGCTGGCACCAATAATCATAGTTTGATCCGTCAAGCAATGGTGGCCTCGCACTTGACCTACCTTCAACACAAAAAGTTCCCGAGCTACCAATATTCCCGTTACTACCCATGATCTTTTTCTACAAGATTTTAAGCTTAATTACGTAGAACACGAGCTCTGATACCAATTGTTAGCCTAGATTCAACCTTAGAGGGGGGGTGAATAAGGTTTTACGTTAAATTTGCCCCCTTTTGAGTTTTAATTTAACAACGGAATTACAAAATAACAATAAGAATATGTTCTTAAATGTGACCCATAACCTAAGCTCTCGAGAATGATTAGTCAACAATAAAACAACAAGATGATTAGTAATAATATAATGATGACTTAAAGTAAAGAGTAAGGAAGAAGAAATAATACACAGATATTAGCGAAGCCAAGTTCCCCTATCGCCTAATCATTGCTTTTCCAACCTCGGATTTTTGGCAAAGATAACTAGCGCCTGAAGAAATGTTTGATTACTGCTAAATCCCCTCTCAAGCCTATTATCAAACACTTAGCCTACCAATGACCCAAGTTCGCTTAAGGATTTCAATTTCAATCAACCTGTATCAGAAACCCAAGAACATACCTTAGGATTTCAAAGCAATTACTCAACCTAGAATAAAACTCCTATGCTTCCCTAATAAGGATTTCACTCAAAATAATAAATGTTTGAGAAGGAATGAATTGTCACACAACCGTGAAACTCTCTCAATAAAGACATGTAAGAATAAATGCGAGAGTTATGACTTTGCCTTTGCTTCATCAAAGAAATAAATGCCTCGAAATTAGGTTTCAAATAGTTGCAAAGTTATTTAGGCTCTTGAAAGAGGGGGCTTATATAGCGCACAAATTTTGGAGCGAAGAGAGTTCAAGTATCGCACCTATCGAGACTGGGGGGTCTCTGGCGAGCCCTCGATGGACCAGGCAACGCTATAAGCTCCGCCTCAGGTGTACCTTATCGGTAGGTTCATCATCGGGACCCCTATCGGCATCCTGGGGTCTCGCGGTCTCTGACATCGTGGACCCGGCACTCTCCTCGAAGGGGTCTCTGAAGTGGTTCATAGTGTCAATTTCAAATAATTTATCGTTAAGCCAATTTCGAAACGAATGTGCCACACAACATATTTGTACGGCATTTAACTACGAATCAATCTATACTTAAGATTTGAAACTACGACCTTCGCTTTTCAAACACAATTAAGCTTAAATGGCAAAAGTCTATACTACAAATTTAAAACTACAAAAATACTTAAAAAAGAGTTTCCTTTACAAACGCCTATAAAAAGAAGAAGAACACGAGCTCCTTGAAAAGGTTTCATGCTTTGTTTGACCCATCACCCAGCCTCCAACTTCCCGATCAACAATTTTAGCACTCGAACTTATTTAGGAATAACTAATACATGTTCAATTTTAAACGGATTAGTTCGATTATTATTAAAACAATTTATATCTTCTAAAAATAGGTTTGAATGGAATCCCATTATTCAACACACTTAACCAACACCTAATTCCGACGCCCCCCAAACCCTGTGATACATTTTAATTTGATACTTACCGGCTGACCGACCTGACACTTACCTTTGCACTGATGATTAAACATCACTGCTTTATACAACCTATAAAAACAAATTAAACCATAAACACAAATCAAACTATAAACACAAATCATTCAAATCAAACTATAAACAACACAAGCATAAACATCAAATGTTTATTCCTCAATTCTATGAACATATACTAATGAAAGTTGTTGATATTTTCTTAAATGTTTATAGATTCACTAATCTATGAGTGTAAATAAAAACATAAACACAAATCAAACCATAAACATAAAATATCCATAAATAATTAAACAAAATCCATAAAAATATCCATACTAAATATCTAATTCTCCAAAGTGGCGGGCTCTGGGCTCACTAGTACCGGGGTCTCAGCGTGGTCAGCTCACGAACGGGGCTCGGGTAGGGAGGCTTGGTGGCGAGATGGGAAGATGAGGGTGTTGGTAACTTGGAGTCGCAAGCTCGGGCCGAGGACGGGGCCGAATTCGACGCAAATGTCCGCACGAAGTCCCTACAGACGGGCTTGAAGACGAAATCTCAGCTCATCAAAGCAAGAGGCTCCCATATATAACCCCGAACATCGCATGCACTGGGGCTACCTCGATTTCGAGGCCCGCAATCTCTTCCTCGAGCGCCTTGTTTCTTTCGGGCCTCGACTGGATGCAACCGACAAGACATCCTCATGACCGAGGCTGGTTCCATGGACCAAGTATCCATCAACATCTCTAATCGCTGTATAATTGCCTAAGCATCCGCACGTATTTCTGGAACAACACTGCTGTGACTTCATCCCGGCAGTTATAGAAACATAAGAATGAAATATAAATAACGTATAAATAACGTGAGAGGAAAATAACGCTTAAATTTAAAGTATAAAAATTTGAACTTCATAAAAAGAATTGCCCAACCTCGGTTGTATCTCTACGGGTTCGTCGGTCGCTTTGTCCTTCTTCTTGTTGGGCATCACTAATATTCAATCTACGAAGGACGCCTTTCAGCCCTCAATACCGAAACGCAATTAAAATACATAGTTAATAACCGAACAATGAAAATTAAAATCTCTAATAGTAAAAAACTTAAATCTCTACTCCCTCATCATAGAGCCTCTTACGAAGTGCCCTTGCTCCTCAGTGGAATGCTTCAAGTGAATTTATCGTGCCCGCTAACAAAAAAGTCATGTGTTTTATTCTGCTTTTTGGGAGATCGACTGGTCAGTCCTTGAGACTATGATTCTATATACTTCTCCCAAACAAATAGTGGTCCTCGATCCAATCGGGCACGTAGCCTCTAAGTGAGTAAGCGGCCGGATCGGTTTGCCCCTCACAAGAGCGACAAGTAGTTTCCCTGTAAAAGTAAGACCGCCACCTCTCTCTCTTTGTCTTTAAGCCTCCCAAAGCTGCCTGGCATATGCAACGCCCTCCCTAAATCTCATATCGATCCTGAAATAAATACAAAATTAAGTTAGTCTAATTTCACAATTCAAAAATCACAAAACTTTTATATTTAAATACTTACCAAAAAAGCATTCTAGTACCATCCTTCACGCTTGATCCACATCTCGTATAATACGTTACGCATCTTCCACCCTAGCCCTTTATTATTTCGCTCCTAAGAACCTTTTCAATACCCTAATGTTTCAATATAAACAAACGTATTTCATTAGATACAAATGATAAATATAAATATTAATAAGACAAACTCAATAAATAAACGCACTTACGCCCTCAAAGACGTGGCAACTATCCTCCCGGCCCCCACAGTAGCCGAGATGATGTTGGCCTATCGGGTCCACGCATCTCGGATCATGGTCTCCGGACTTCCTCCGGTCTGTATAAGGTCGCTGCCACTGACCTCGACTGCCAAATGTATCTCTTTCGTCATCACAAATGGTGGACGCATAAAGTCACGGATTATCAGTCTGTATGTGGTTTCAAGTAGATACGCCTGGACGAGTCGACGTGCTGGCGGATATGGACGACGGCTCGCACGCCTATCGCCCTGGGTCCAGCGGTTCCGCCTATGCCCAGTGCACGGCCTACTGCTCGATCACAAGGTCCGGATGGCTACCCCTAGGGCCTCCTCCGCTCTCCCCGCTCCTCCGTCGCATACACTGCCCAGTTTTACCTAGAGCCATAAAACTCATGCTTAAAATTCATAGCAAATTCTTATCAAAATTAAAACAATATCATTCAAATCAATTCAATTCAATCAAATCCACCCGATCCACCAAACAACATTCAAACTCAAATCTTAATTCAAACAACATTTCGATCTAATTCAAACAACATTCAAATCCACTTTATCAATTCACTCCAAATTCAATTCGATTTAATCTCAAATATAATTCAAATCAAATCAAATTCAAACTTAATCGTCAAATTCAATCAAATCCACCGGTCTAAATCAAACTCAAATCTAATATATAATTCAAACCAATTCAATCCAATTCACCCATCAACAACAATTCAATTACCCAATTCAATCAATTAAAACAAATTAAACCAAATAAATCCAATATTCAATTTCCAATTCAATCTAACTAATTAAACCGAATTAAAATGAATTAACTATACAAATTAACAAATTGAAACGAATAAATCCAAAATAATAATTAATTAAACAACGAATTAAATTTATAATTAATACTAGAATTAAACGAATTATACAACAACTAATTAACAACAATAAACAAAAAAAAAAAGAATTAAAAGAAATTAGATCATAATTAAACATATAATAATAAACAATTAAACATACAAGTAATTATAAAACAAACAATTAAAACATTAAACGAAAAAACGGAAAAACGGAAAAACAAAAGGAAAAACCTGACTTTTTCAAAGTGGCAAGGGTCGCGCGGGCCGCGCGGGCAGCTGGGCCGCTGGCCGGCGGCCGTAAAGGCCGGGCGCTGGACAAGAGGTCGGGGGACTGATGACGCTGAAAAAAACGTATTTTTTTAATATATATCGTGAAGAGGCCGCCGGTGTCATGGCCGGTCACCACTTTTTAAATTAAGAAAGGTCCTTACACCACAATCGCATACACAAAAAAGGCCCAAATAGAAAACAAAAAATGGCCTTTAAAAACCGACACCGAACTCCACTATACCGACACTTACGAAGGCTTGGCTATTTCACCCGACACCATGACTGCTTTCAAGAAATGGAATCAAATCCCATCGAAAGTCAAATCTCACAGGCCTACCCTTTGCATGCAAGAGCCTCTCAAGCTTACAAAGTCCCACTCGGGCAGGCGCGAAGTCCCATCACTAGCACTAAAAGCAGGTGTCCCACGTCAGAACGGCCATAGTGAAATTCATGTTTCAAAAGAGACTGCAGGATCAAGCCAGCACTCCAAGATCACCTTAACACAACCAACACGGAATACGTCAAGTTAAGGCCTCCCCGACTTAATCATATCCAGCCCTGCATCAAGTCTTAGTCCATCGCCACTTAACACATATCCAAATAACACATATCCAACCCAAATCAAGCATGCTCAAGCTCAAATCAAGCCGAGCTCATATCAAGCTCAAATCAAGCAAAGAAAGCATGCATATTCACTAATTCGCCACCAAACGCCAGTGATCCATAGTTTCGACAAGCCATCCTCTTCGATTTGATAAACCTCGCATTAATCGGTGAATTTTCTCCCCACAAGAATTTATTTTGTACCCCTATTTATAAATAATAAAAATTCTTCTTTGCATTACACTTACTCGCATATTCCATTCTTAGTAAAAAAGTTTTTTGTTTCAATTGAATTGTTATAGGAATTCTTATACCTATGAAAAATAAAAGCTTGTTTTTCTATCAATATAAAATAATAATAAGAAGGGTAGTTTATGATTTCATACAAAAAGTTACCTAAGAACTTATATTCACATTTTTATAGGGACTAGGGTTGTTAGGATTTTAGCCTAATATTTTACATCCCCTTGAATTAACTCAAAATTGTCAAGCTACCTTTCTCTTACTCTTGCATGCTTTCTCAAAACGCCTTCAGAGCGTGCAAATTTATCGTACTTCTGTAAGTTTCTATAGTCCTTATTCTGTTATTCATGACTGGATAGGTTGCTTAGTAGATAATCTGATAATGTATGTAGTCATAACGTGTAGACAATTCTAATGCCTGATTGTGATCGTTGAGGACTGGACTCTTGAGGCCTTCTCGGTTTGTCTTTTTAAAATAATTATATGTAATATTGGAGTATTGTGAGTGATATTTTCAATTTAGCTAAGTAATGGACATGATCTATTGATTTCTGATTAGTTGTTTTTTTCTATTTAAATATTTTAAATGATCCTTGGTTCTAATGACTTATTATGATCGTTTATGAGAATGGTCACGGTTCATTAATAATGTGATTCATTAATTTTTCTATATATTCAATTTTAATGTAAAATTATACACATTACTAATACACATGTATCACTTCAAGATTACATAATTTACAAATATAAAAAAATAAATACCAAAATTATTATTCTATACTCCTATTTAGTATTTGTACCAAAATTTGTTGAATAAATTGGTATATATTACCTAAAAAGATAAAAAAAATGTTATATAATTGATACTCCCTTCATCCCTATTTAGTTGATCATGTATGTACTGAGGAACTAGAGCTGTTGACTCGATAAAACTGGTTGAGTCCTGTCCGTCCGCCGGATTTTCTTTGACAAACCGGTCGACTGACTGCTTTTTTTTAACCGACATTTTGTACAACCGACTCGATCCGTTATCGGGTCTGATCACCGGATTTTAACCGTCCGTCCGTCTATTATTATTATTATTTTAAATAAAATTATATACTCAGCCCATCAAATTTATCAGCCTAAAACCATTCTCCCCCTTCTTGCCGACATTCAAGGGCCAAATTTTCGCACAAGAAAAAAACCCCTTAAACCATTTCCTCCCCCCCCAAACCATTTCTTCAAATTTTACAACTTGTATCGTATGTAATCAGATACTCGCTTGAACTATAGCCTCCGACTATGGACACCGCTTAATCAAGGCATTTTCCGTGTCCAATATCAAGTCGGAAATGTAGTTCTATAAAATCATGATTTTTGGTTACCGATGAGCGGATTTAAAGTAGCACACAAAGAACATATTAATTAGACAAGTATCATTTTGACCATGAGAAATGGGCAGATATATGGAATCCTTGTTCGTTTTATGTATAATTGTATACTGTGGATAAGCTTCCCTCGGGATGTTAAACTTTGACGCAATCCCCTTATTGGTGTCATCCGATTTGAACCAGCCTCCACATACGAAACACTATCGCCATACTACGTTATCATGTTTCCTTTCTTATCCTATCGCCCATAAATAAAAAAAATCCTACTTCCAAAAACTAATAGTAACCGGCCCAATAAAGCTGGCCAAACCGGGTATATCCGAACTGTCCGACTGATTTCGATAACCGGACCGGATTTTTTCCCTTTTCAAAATATCCAAACTGCCTTTGATTTTTGCCCCTAAAATCCCGGTAAATCCTGGCCCCGATCGCACTCTAGATAACTGGGAGAGGCATTGGGAGCGAAGCCTCCCCTCCTCCCCCAAAACTTTAAAAAATTATATTTTACCATTAAAAGATAAATTTACTTCATTCATTTATTCAAAATTAAGTTGCTCCTCCCCTAAATTTTTGTATATTTTCTTCATTTATATAATATAGCTATTATTTCGGCCCCAATATAAAATTTCCTGCTCCGCCTATCGATCACGTGAAGAAATTTTTCTTGTTTCTTTTTACTTGATCATTTACTTCTTTTCAATGTAATATTTTATTACTGAAGCGAAAATTTTTAACATCATTCGCTTTTCTCAAGTATTTTTTAACATCATTGATTTTATAATTTTCTCCTTAAAAATAGTAAAATTAATTATACTCTTAATAAACACTTTTGTGTTTTATACGATCATGAATAGGACGGAGGAAATATTGATTAACATTGATTTTCGGTTCTAATATTCTGATAGTCTTTATTAGCTTAATTTTTACTTATATGACTTTCATTGTTTATAGAAGTGCGTTCGCTTTTGACTAATAGAAAAGCTCATAAAAGAAAGATTGGCTCTCACCAAATAATATGTCTTGCAATTTATATTACTCCATTATTGTTTGCTTAGAGTTTGTGTAATCTAGTATAGTCGACCAGAACTTAATTTCGTATGCAGATTGAAATTTTTTCTAAAATAATGTCGTTCTATTCTATTTTTTTTAACATAGACGAAAACGACGTAATTATGAACTAACCTATTGTTTAATTGGAGACATAACTTATTAATATGAGGATTTATGGCTTGGTCTCCCAGAGTATAAATTAGAGGACAAAAGTTGTCAAAAAATTAAGGAATATATATGCATCACATTCGAATATCACATTCTGAAGAAAATAAAAATTAACAAATTTTTTTAAGAAACTGGTGGTGCAATTGCACCAGTATATGCGTAGGTCCGCCTATATAATTCAGCATCCGATATTCGTACTTGATCAATTATGGCTTGACTTCAAAATTTAATTCAAATTAGAAAAATTAACTTATTAAAATTCAAAACGAAACAAATTGACAGAGTATATGCGAGCGTTGAGTATGGATTCAGACTTTAATGTACGGCGGTATTGGTTAAGACTTGCCAGGCATGGGAGAGTTAAAGCAAAGAAAAACTGAATGAACGGGTTGTATCCTAATCACAGTCAGAGTCTACATAGGCTTAATTTAAGGGATTATCAAGGTGATTTTCGCATCATCAAAATAATAAGAATGCAATACATTATATAATCACAAGCTTCACAAAAAGAAATTAATTTTCGAATCATAAATTAAGAGTTATTTTTCCTTTCCAATTTTTTGTCCATTTTAAGAAAACTTTTTTCTTTTTTTCTTCTTCTTGTTGCATTTTATCAGAGGGATAATGCCTTCACTTGTTAAAATATATAGTTGACATTCTTGAGGACAATTATCTGACATTATAATGAGTATTCTATTTGTAATGATTTACACTCCTTCTACTGATAAGAGGCAAACTTTTTGCGAATCAAATTTTTATAAATACAAGATTTGATAGTGCTAATTGTCATCAAATTTAGTTTCATTTTTTCATCTTAAAGTATGTGACTATCTCTAATTAAACAAAGACAAAAGGTGGTCAAAGTTCTTTTTTAAGATAGACACTAACTTATATATATTGATAATAGTTTCCTATCTTCAAACGAGATATCACCCTGAGTGAAACATCTCAAAGTCCAATACCACTACATCATTCTAAACGAAATAATTGGTTTCTCGAATCCGTAAGGAATATTCACTTTTAAATTGTAATTTAAACTATTACTTATTTTGCTTATAATATTCATATTTTATTAATAATTTTTTTCTTCTATAATTTAAATTATCAGTTTACTCACTCTAAATTTCAATCCCAGATCCGCCTCGCCTCAAGAGGAAGTTTGGTTTGCCATGTCTATTGTTAGAGACTTAAAGATGTTTGTCGGTTTGGCTAAAAAATCGATCAAATCAAAGTTGTTTTTAACTGATTTGGTTGGAAAAATAATAAAATCGAATCGAAATGGTATTAAAAATCAAGACCGACAAAAAAATGATAGATTTGGACTTAGCATAAACCAAACTTAAACCGATCGAACCGAGTCGATTATATATAGTAGGTGTACGTTGATATAGCAGACATCAATAACCATTAACTGGTGTATTCTCATAAGCATTATCTATATTGACATTACATACCAGAATTAAATATTAGAAGTATTTTATTTTCCATTTCTTTTTTAGTGTAATTGAAATTAACTCAAATATTTCTAAATTTTAAAATTTATCTTAAATTTCTTATTCTTGATTGAATTCCGAAGATTTAAAGTTAAGGGGAGGATGCAGCTTTTTAAGGTTAAGAAGTTCTGGGAATAAATTGAAAAGATGGATAATATGAGGTTCAATTTGAAAAGTTATAGATAGTTAGAAGAACAAATACAATTTCATTATGTACTACGGTATTGCTTTGTTTTTAACTTCAGTGGAGAGGTCACCAAACACAACCATAGTAGCTCAGAGTTATTTCACAATTGATTTGGAAAAAGGAATATGCAATATGTATGACAAGAAATAACTCTCCTACCGTGGTATTCTGTAAATGTTATTAAGATATTTAAAGATGTAGAAAAGAAATAATTTGATGTGAAAGGGAATATTTGAATTTTGAAATATTTATTATTGTGGATAGTCTAATAATGAGTGGTGACGAGATGAAAGTCCTTATCTCGTCTTTATGTATAATTGTATATTAATCGCGAATTAATAATGTATTTGTGTCACCTTTCATTAGGTTATTGAGCCATCAATATGTTTTTTAATTCTAAAATTTTAAAACTGATGTATGGAATAAACATCAACTTCTAATTTAATGTTTACCCTTATACGTAACCTGACAACAATATAATCTTACAATTTCATTTAGTGATAAAATAAAATGTTCGAACCACACTAGACTTTTTGAAAATGTATATGTAAGAACTTTCATAAACGTTCATAAGAACTCTAAAACATTCCATATACTAGGATTGGGACATAATTCTCTACTCCTTATTTTTTTATAATAAAAAGAAACCAAACAACTTTATAAGTACATAAATTTTAAAAAATCGAAATAGTTCTGTAAAAAATCTCATTATAAGATTTCTCTTTAGGCAGCTAATCAATCAAATTATCCGGAATCTATTAAATTTTGTGTAGACCATTAGAATGTGATTAATGAGTACTTGACAATGCAAGGAAAATGTCAAAAGGTAGAGAGCGTATTGAAAATGCAGACAATCAGGAACACAAATCAGCCTTTTCAAAGTGTGAAAGCAATCTTCGATCAGTTAATATCAATTGGAGAAAGGAAAAAAACAGGCACATAAAGATTGTAGGCAAGAAAAAGATGAAGCCAAATTTATTATGAACTTTCCCTTGAATATAAAGAAGCATGTTAAAAATGTCAAAAAGGACATACATAACAGTTCCAATTTATATTACTAATATTTCGTACATAAGTTCATCGAATTTTACTACTTTATTAGTGAACAATTAACATTTCTTGAATTACATCTTCAGTGACAATCTAGAAGTATTATAAGGGTGTCGAGCTAAGCTTTTTTACCCACTTCAATCTACATGACTACAACCAAATATAAAATTTCGAAAAAGTTTCAAGTTCGAATTTCTTGTAAACTCACTATTTAATTGTACTTATACTCTTATAGAGTGCTAGGCTCTAATAATTTTCTCATACGAAAAATTGTTGACCCTATCACAAACTATAGTAAACTTTACCCTTCGATTTACCCACTTCAATCTGCATATCGAAAATTTTACCCTTCGATTTTCATACCAAATCTTCAAAATCATCCCCGCCCGGGTAATCAAATGGTAAAGAAATTGCTGAAGTATTTTCCAAATGAGTATGGGTGAAACCAAAATTTCTCAACACTTGATTATCAGCAAAGTTTAAGGCTTTTTCCATTCCCACCCAACAAGAGTCACCAATATAATCCGGATTATGGTTTCCACTGCATGGTTGACACCCTGTGAAGTGTGTAATAAAAGGCCTCCTCCAACTATCTTTTCTTTCACCGCCAATTTTTTCCAAATACTCCGCCCATAAACCACCATAGCTCTCCGTCACCGCCTCGGCGCGCCTCCTCCTTAATTTCCTTATTTTCTTTGATATTGCCAAATATTTTGTGCTAATATCATCAAGCTTCCCTACTATCCCTACCCAATAACCATGCAAAGAATATTCATTCTCTATATAAATCATGTCACCCCATTTCCTTTTCTCTTTCAATAACAAATAAATTAATGCTGACTGGTCATCTGACTCAGGGAACATCTTGTCTGGAAACGTTGACTTTAAAGTTTGACCCCATTTCTTGTAATCTGGGCTTTGTGGGCCCATTGAAGCCCATGCATCCAAAAACTCCATGGACCATTGACAATTCCTAATCAAGAAAATCCCAGCATTCACAGCAACCCAACTCTTTTTCTCATAAATCAAATTAGGCCATCCATGAACCACAAAATTATGATGACTATACCTCTCAAATGGAATCTTGAACTCCATATCAGTAAACATTGCATCAGAATCCATCCACCATATCCACTCAACTTCTGGATGGGCCATCATTGCAGCCCGAACTAGAGAAATTTTAGCCCAGAACGACTTCATTTTTGGATTCAAAAAAGCATTATTATAAAAAATATCATACCCATGCATCCTACAATAGTCAACTTTGTTCTTGAAACACCTCAAAAGTAAACTATCACCAAAAGGGTTGGAACATGGTGATGGTTGTGATCCAGTGAGGAGAAGAACCCGGGGATTCGAGGACGAGGAAAAAAACGTTGGATGAAGCTTTAGCCAATCTCTTCTTTTGGTATCCCAGTTTCTCATTGGTTTATCAATGGTGTAACTAAGTTCAGGATCATCATAAAAAGTTGGTTCTGGAGGATCATGACTACGGTTTAATGAAAGCATGCTAGAGTATATGATATTTGGATATGACAACATAGTTGGTTCAGAAAAATACCAAATTGCAATGAATAATAAAGTGGTTAATGATAAACCAATAAAGAGTGATTTTTTATCTCTAGTAGATGATGAAGGTTTTCCATTGATGGCATTCTTGGTAGCCATGGTTGGAGCAGAAAGTGTTTGATAATTTGGTTATTGGAGTTATGGGATTTTAGGTTTTATAAAATCTTGGATGAGATTTTTGATGTGTTGATTAAAATTTGTTAAAATCAGCTGGAATGATTTAATTGGTAAAGTTGAAATTTTTTATTAGGAAAGAAATAAATGTGGTAAATTCAACAATAAATTTGTGAAATAAATGTAGGATTTATTTGGACAAGTTGAAATTCGAAAATTATTATATAAGGAAAGCAATAAATGTGAGAAATTAAACAATGATTTTTGAAGATTGGTAGTGGAGTAGTACATTTTAGTTAAGAAATTTGTAGATTTATAAATTCAAGAAAAGTGGAGGCGCTAATGCAGGCAGGAAAGGTGGATGGGCTGCTGAATATGTGCATCAAGTTTCAGAATTTTCCATGTGTGGACAAATTTTAGAAGTCTGAAACTGATATTCTATTGACTATGGAAGTAATGGAACCTCGAAAGTATTCCAACCCATACCCATGGCCCATGGGGCTATAACAGTCAACTACTTTAGTTTATTACATTAATAACTTCATTCATATGGATAACTATACCCAACAAGATTAATTCTCCTGTTTTTATTAGTACTTTTTACGTTTTTGTTAAACATTTTACATTCTTTAATTATTATGATTGAAATAATATAAAAAATCAAACTGACTCATGATACTCTAATATTTTATGAGAATATATGTTTTCTTTTTATGGTTTTTGGTATTCTTTTTTCTTAATACTCAAATATGCATGACAACTCTATGTCTCCAGACTCCACGAGAAGTAACAAATGTTGTACCGAGAAGCATTCAACCAGAGCATTAAAAACCTTGTATTGCCGACACTAATATAAGTGATGATGAGAATATAGTTTGAAGATGATGATGAGTATATTGATGAGCATGGATAAATAAATAAATACTCTAACTCAACACCAACAAGAAAGTCGCCATTCATTAACATAGAGTAGGTTATGTTGGATTGTCATAAGACTTATTCAAGGGAGAATTAATTGAAGCAGATGACTCAACGACGCATTAGAAAGGGTAATATAGCTTTAAGAGAATTTGTTTTATTCTGATACTTAATCCTTCAAATACTCAAAAGTCTGGCAGTGATATCTAACTTGAGAGTGCAGGGGCAGAAAATATAGATTTTACATACGAGTGACTAAAATATTCACTTATATTAATTCACAAAAATTGTCGTATTTTAATTTTATTAAGAACAATTTTTTGATTTTGAGCTTAAATAACGTTTAATGTGTTATATTTGTTTGAAAAAATATATCAATATGTAGTATTTTCAATATATTTATTAATAACTTGATAATTTTGATTGAATCGAAGTTTTGAATGTCAATCGAATAATAAAGTTTGTTAATCTTTGACTATGAAAAAGACAAATGTGAAAATGTAAAATGCTGGAGCTTAGAAGATACCAAAAGGAGCAACAACCCTCCCCCTCAATAATGAAAAAAATTTGTTTAAATAGATTTAATATTTTTAGCTCGCTCAATTTTAGTTCAAAATCCGCTATTAAAACTGTTCCAACCAGTTTGTTAGTTTTGATTGATGATAGAAAACGTTGGCAAGATAAAATTATCATCTTTTTATATAATGAAACAAATTAAAATTACTCACTACACTGCCTAAGTTTTGTATATATTGTGAATTAGTATGTAGACAATGTTTTTACTTTACCCTCTGATCCATTCAGAGATAACTTTTGTATTATTGTAGGGGTAATTATGTTTCGAATTATTCGACCACATATCTCGCTTAGACGAATAAGTTGAGCATAGATTGTGGTTGAGGAGTCGAAATAAAGTAATAATCTCGTCATCCCATAAAATATGTTTAATTTTGATATTTTTCAAAATTTAAGAAATAATATTTTAATACTAATTAAAATGAATTTAATCCAAAAATTCATGTATTGATCAAATGAGACAAGTTATGACTTATGAGAATTAAAAAATAGTAAAAGTAAACAATCTTCTTGGATGGAACGAGTATTTGCAAAATGGTTAACTTTAATCACAGGCATTTTTATCGTTCGATTAAGAAAATTTGGTTAGTAACACACTTGCTTTAAAGTTTTTAACTTATAGCATCCTTTTTTCTTTACTCTGATAAGCAGCCTCGCTTACTAAAATGTCATTAAGGGCCTACTATCTTTATCTCGATTTCACTTTATGACAACTTCATGACTTGTTGTCCAGCTATTTATTCCATCTACTGATTATGAATTCTCGACTGCTACCCTTTCCTTTACTCCTCAAAGTTGTCAGAAGCCCACTCCGCCTGCAATTTGTTGGGGTACAATTAGGGATGGGGGTAAGGTTTTGTTTTTTGAAATGGTAATTGGTGGTGGTGCAAATTGAAGAAGAAGAAGAACAAAAAGAGAAGGTGGTGGCTAGGATTTTTAAGGAGTGGTGGTGGTTGGTGGTGGCATTCATTTTTTAAGAAGGGGATGGGGGTGGGGAACGATTTTGATAATGAAGAAGAAGTGGTGGTGGTTAGGGTTTAATTGAGGTAGTTGGTGGTGGTGTAAATTGAGGAGAAGATAGTGGTATGTTTTAATGGGCGCATTTTAGTCTTTTAAGGGGGGTGTGCTAATGTAGCAAAGAAAAAAATGATGCTACAAGTTAAATTTTCTTTTTTTAAAAAAAGGTTTTAATTAGCCAAATTTATCTTTAATTACCATATGAAATACTCAAGTAAGCGGACATAATAAATGGACCCGAACATAATCGATAGTCATTAGTTGAGACGATGCGGTTTTGGAAAACAACAAGGAAGTTTCACGACGTTTCCTTCGAGGAATTAAATTTGCATATGAAGAGATGGTGGGCTGGACGCTAAGGTAGAACTTTATTTGTGGATGAGGTGTTAGTTACCTTGGATCATCTTGAGATTATTAATGTCTTTGCACGGCTTATCTTACGGTTTTCAAGTGGCTTGCTTGGTCGTTGGAGTGGTTCCAAACTGGCGTTGTTACATACCGTATGCGGCGTTATCCTAGGGCCTATCTGCTTGCTTCGAGTTTCTTCTCCCAGTACAAATTTTTATATACTAAGAAGATGGATAAAAATCCGAACCCGGCCGTTAGTTCCGGACACGATGTTTGTGCTCGTTGATTACATGGCCAGCTCGACCATAATAGAGAACTGCTGCGGGGCTAGCGAGTGGAAAAGGCTGAGGGATAAAAACAAGAACTCTTGTTGGAAATCAATGAAAATTAATTCCTTTTATAATGTCCGTTCTTTGAATTGTGTAGCAATTCTTACCGGGTTGGTTAAATGTGATTACTAGAAGCTTAGTGTTCGCTTGGTGTATATTCTTAGTGTGGGTTACCAAAGCTGATAATTTAAGGGGTTATGGCCGATTGCTAAATCTTACTCGTGTCGTTATAATAATAATAATTGGTCGATTATTATTATTATACAACTACTATTATCACGAGCACAGAAGATCACCTTGCATCTGATGACGTTGAATTATATTTTACATGTATGAAATTAAACTACATTGCTAAATTGAGAGTTGATTGTAATCAGCGAATATTCCTCAATTAGGATTTTTACATTGATAATGTAAAATAAATTAAGATGAATGAATTAATTAATTAGTCGATTGAATTAATTCGATAGTTGAATTAATTTGGTAGTAACGGTAGTTACTATTATGACTTGTTAGTTACTATTAACAACTTGTTGTTAGTGTTTGATTTTATAGCGGTTTAATTAAATTTAGCAGATTCATTTCGTTAAGCTACTCGGTTGGGCTTTTAGGTTTGACTATATAAAAATTTAAGCTTATTAGGTTTCATCATAAGTTTTCATGAAATGAAAAAACAAAACCTAGCCCTCACTCTCTCCGTATGGCGAAATATTCAAGGAAGAATTGAAAATTCTTATAACGATTTTCATCAAATCGATCCGTGTTCTAGCAAACCTGAATGTAGGATTGGCCTCTGCGTGGTTAACTAGAGGCACTACATTTTGAAGTGCTCAACGATGTAATTTCAAAGGAGGCTTCGTGAAGATTTGGAGATAGACTTCATTAGCGTCTATAGAACTTTTTACTCATAATTGTAATTTATGTGTTTTAGATTAATTTATATCATTTTGAGGATCCGGGATGTATGAATTTGGTATTTTATCACAAATGTAATTAAATGCCAGATTATATGGTAGCCTCAAAGCCTACTCAAGTTTGATGTATTTTATCTAATTTGATTGTGTGTTGACATAGTTGTTAGTTAATTTGATTATTTCGTGATTTATATATTCAATTGATGAATATATAATATGAAAAAATCAATCCATTTTATATATATTTCACACAGCTGGAATCATCATTTTAATGTATTGATTTTGATGATTTGATATTTATTTAATTGTTTCATGAATTGAAAGGGATTAAAAATTGATTAATTTGCATTTTAAATTTGAGGTAGAATCATTTTCGATTTTACAGAGAGGGTTAAAAATTTCAAAAAATTACGAAATTAAATCTGTGTGTTCATGACCCTTTGAGGTTCATCCCAGATTTTTCCAGAATGTTTGAATTTTTTAAGTATTCCAAAAATTCGTTGAATTTCTGGATTGTTTTACAGGTTTAATCAAAACTAGAACTGTTTTGATAAAATTCCACTTGGACGCGTTCAATAATGATATTTTTGATGTTCAAAGTCAAATTCCAGATTTTTGGATTTTTAGAGCACCGTCGTTTTCACAAAAGTTCACGGTGTGGAAAAGCGAAATGAATTACCAAAATCGGTCGCCGAACTTGCGGACAACCTCCCGGGCGCGTCCGGTGCCGGAATTTCACGTTCCGGCCACCTGGACGTAGCTCACCGGCAGTACTATGGCTCGAGGCGATGTCTATAGCAGGTGGCCGGAGGCCGGTCGTTTTGGTCGTTGAAGTTCGTCGTCCGTTTTAGAAAACCCTAAATGTATTTTATGTAATTATTTTTTGGTTTAAAATTATTGGTAATTATTAATTTCGGTTTTAAATGTTAAAATCATAAATTTTGTCATGAAGATGATTGAAATTATATCTTGAATGACATTAAATTTGATTTATATTTTCCCTTTCACCAATTATTTCATTAATTGATAATTTTGAAAATATTTTCATGGTGACTTTTAAATTTTGAATTTGGAGTTAATTACTTGTGATATTATTCCATCATTTAAGTGGTTGATAATTGTAATCATTATCATTAATTATGTACTGAATCTTTATTGAATTCAAAATTGCATTAATTGATAATTAATTGTAAAATAATGGGTAATTAATTAGTTAATTATGAACACATTTAATCTCATTTCATTTAATATATATGACATTAAGTGCATTTATTTATTTGTTTTTAATGTTTTTGCCCGTATATATTATGGAATGGAAAGGAGATATTTAGATATGACCCGGTTTAATTTATTTATTTATAGTGCGTAAGGAAAAGCGTTATGCTTGACCTATTTAGTCGTATTTCTTTCATTCTTGTATTCATTTACCCTTGAAGCTTGCGTCTTGTCTAAGGTAGATTTAGAGTAGTATATCTTCTTTGTTGTGGCATTGAAGATAAGCGTTTCCTGAATGACACTTGGAAAACTTGAGTTTTGAATTTGGAGAATACAAGACTTGCGCTACAAAGAGTGTTGTAATGGGACTTATGTTAGCATTTCAACTTGTTAAGTAATGTAATAGGTCCTAGAATTAATGCTCATATCTCGTAAATGTATTGTTATTTATTTATTTTTCATGTTGTTATGTTTCTTGAATATGCTGCTATCATCATGGTTAAATAAAAGTTAAATAACGATGTCTCACGATTAAAATTTAAGCAATATGTCGAAGCCAATTTTAAAGTTGTGAAATCGGCATCGTCTGGGCGCACTTGGGATGAATTATTCTGATTTTGAACTTTGATATGATAATGGATGCGTGTTGAAGTGATTTAGTGCGTTGTGGGCTTTAGGATGATCGCTCCAAATGCTTATTTGGTTTAATTGGTATGCTTAACGGTTTATCGAATCTGAGGTCGGTAGCATCCTATGGTATCTTTAGTGACACGAGGATTGTAGTTTTCGTAATTGGTTGGTAACCTCTTTATTGTCTTAGATTCAAAATGTAGCTGTGTTTCCGTTTGAATGCACGCGCAGCAATAGACTTTGATATCTTGCATATTGCTTTACATAATTGGTTGATAACCTACTGTATACTTGATTCAAAATCTATGCGGTGTTCATAGTTTTGAATCAAGAGTATGAAATATGAAATCTTATTACCTTGTACATTTTGTGAGATTTGAAGTACGGATATTATATTCTGATTCATTTTGTAAGTATGTGGATATTACGAACTCTATTTATTTATTTTAAGTTGCATGTTCTTTATTATGCTTGGCATATTAAGTTTACCTATTTATTCACCGAATTCATTGGGCAAACTAAATCGCATTGACTTTAAATGAAATAAAATAAGTTAGAGGAGAAATCGAATGACTTGTTGAAATAAAGTGTTAAAAGCGATCTCACTGACCATTCTGTCGGTTGTATGCTAATAGGATAAATTTTAAATACCACAAACATTTAAGACTTGATTCAATCGTATTGATCGTTGCATGAAATTTGGTTCAAGTGAACAAGTCGCATGATATGATTGAAGGACAATTAATTTTTGATTGATCAAAGGTATTGATGCTATGAAGACCCAGTATGCCATATTGTCTGCGCCTAAAACAACCTTAAATAATAAATAGTTTGATCTCTTTTATAACTTCGATTGAAAAACTATTGAATGATCTTGAATGTTGTGTATCTAAATCTCGGGACATGTGATTGGTATTTAGTTTACGTTAACATGATGAAACGTAGTTCGCTGAATTGTGATGAAACAAATCTTATAGTATATAACCAAATAAGCAAAGTTATATATTCGGTTCGGCGTCACTTGTCTGAGATAGTGAACATGGAGCTGTAAGTTGAAGTTAATGATTCAACCGTTATTTCGAACAGCTTATAGAAAGAAGGTTTTAAGTAACATTTGGGAATTGAAAGAGAGATTTGATTAAATCTTATATCTCAAATAATTTTGTTGTCAAAGCTGTAATGTCTTGGCTAGGCTACTAGTGTTGAGAACACTAGTTTTGACTCACATGATTTAATCATGGATATGAGCGAAATATGATAGGCGGAAGGCAAGATACAAAGAAAGTTATTGAGCTGCGTGTAATGATGAGCGACTTCATTATAAGAGCACGCGGTTTTAAATCCTCCATTGAAGGTGGTTGGGATTCTAAACTATTTTCTTTGCACTTGTAAAGAGTAAGAAATGAATGTCATGTTTGACATATACGTTTCCATATCGGGTGATTCTAATTAAGGAAAGCATTCACTACTGCTCTTTAACACAAAAGGACACCTTGAACAACTAACATTCAAATAATAACACTGGATAATAGTTCGAGCAAAGAGCAGTATAATCTTGAAAAGATGAACTAAGTGACTGCTTACTAGACTTAGTGGGAGTTCTTGAGTCTAAATTAAGTTTTGTATGTTCCGCTACAAGTTAATTAAAGATTTGAGTCATTGAATGATCATCGAAATTGATAAGAGTATGGAAAGGACCGTATGGATACTACCTGAGTTACAGTCGAGTATCATCGATATTATATGTAATATATCATTCGAAGAATGAGACATCATTCTAATCTTAAAATGTACTTGTTAAGATAAATTAGGTGTGTTTAATGAAGTTAAAACACAAATGGATGAATCTTTGATTTCATATACGAGATAATTTCATTAACCTTAGATATAATAGATTTGTTGGGTGATACAAGTAAGTTGTGTGTTTAACGTGGTGAAACACTTAAAGAATGAAATAGTTTCACATATTAAGGTTCATTGCCTACGCTAAAATTAATTTATTCATATTCAAATGTAGAACTGACTCAAGAGTTGTATTTGATAAAACAAACTTTAAGAAAGCGTCTCGTATAGGATAAGTTAGTATTATGTCCTTTAGCTGTGGTGACATAAATTCGCTCGAATCGGAAGTTGATATTAAGTCATTTTGTACATAAGCAGAGAGGAGGTTGGTGATATTTCCATCCCAGCATAGTGGCCCAGCAATTTATTGAGCATAGAGTCTTAGATTTATGAAGTCTGAATAGTGGGAAATAAATATGTGACTTGAATGCATTCAAGTGGCTCCGTAGGAGATACCAATCCAGTATTAGAACCCTTCGGTTATATCAAAGAGTATCCACTCTTGATGCATTTAAAGATAAATGCAGTGATACAAATGACAACATGAATAAATAATACTCCAATAAATGACTTGAGGTCATTTAAATGAAATAAGATGTGAATACATGGGTTGAGTATAAAGCTCTATTTTATCTTCTGGATGGTGATTCATCAGGAGTAAGAGCCCATTCTATACTACGGATGGTGAATCGCCGGAAGTAATAAATGTATTCTCGTTAAATGAGAAATCAGTCATGAATGGCGTTTAATCATACTTTGGTTGAGAAACCAAAGGTTAACTATATTAGTTAGTTGACTATGCTCATGTTTATTTCAAACTTTTCTTATTGCTATTCCCTGAGTTGTAACGTGTAGGTCGAGCAAAGTTATCAAAGAATGCTCTAAGTAGCGAATAAGCGATGATGGATACTTGACATTGTTATTGGAACTCAGCATCTGAAACTTAAGAATAAAAAGAAAGTTTCTATACTACTAAAATCTAAAGTTGTAAACTTAAGATTGAGTATAATGGAGTTAAATTCCTCACTTTGATAGCAGTGAAAATCAATAGAATCAAAGTGATGAAAGAACATAAAGTTCCTTTAAGGATGATGGGAAGCGTAAGCGCATAAATGAAATTTTATATACTAAATGTTGAAGAAATACCCTCTGACCTTAAAGGTATAGTAGTGATTAGATTCTTGTACATTTGTGAGCCATTTACATATATGTGACACATTGCTATAATGATCCGCATTATATCAATGACTTGCATGACGCATTTGTATTAGAAGTTTTAAGATTGAATTCTATAAATAAGCAGATTCTGCTTATTAAATAAGAGCAGCGCTCTTAGTAGAAGGATTGATCCGAGGAAAGGGCCTCGCGTTAATGAGTGGTTGAAGTCATGCATATTAATATGATTCACTTGTAATAAATGCAAGGTCATGTGTTGTGCAACTATTGTAATTAGCATGATTCTGAGTGATGATTGGAATTGTGATGTTTTGCAAGGTATTCTTGTGGCAGTTAAAACCACATTTTAATAAAATAACTTTAAGGGAATAGAGGTAACGTTACATGGAATGGATCGTTGTTGATATGACATGGCTGATAGTAGCATTATGGACGGTTGTACCGTATGAAAACTATTAGCCAAATTTCAATAATAGGAAACTGAACTTCCCGGTATTACAAAACGGCGATTCCGTACGTCTTGTTGGTATGTGTTAAAAGAATAATGTTGCATTTTAATAAGACGGATGTGTGTTTTAACACGCCCGGTTAATATTGTAAACCACAGATAGAACCATAAAGTGGTTGAAACCCGTTTGATCGTCGTGGATGACTATGTCGGGATAATCTTAATTAAATTAATGATTCCTTGGTTTGAGAGACACAGTCGATGAATGTAAAAGGCTAACTTTGTAAGTAGTATTTCGATAAAGGATGGGATTATAATCCACTATGCTACATGTCATGAAATGACCTAAAAGTCATCTGGCTTAAAGGATCCGTGTATGGATTTAAGCATTAAAATCTCGGGAGTTGAGTTCTTTCCCACAATGATTCAACAGAGTTTGATTTTGCGAGCTTAATGAAGGGAGGAGGCCCCAGGCATTAGCCTTAAAGTTTGAAGGTAGAGGGGGAGCTAGTTCATTCACTTCTGGAATAAGTCAGTAAATGATTCAAATAAAAGTTCCTTTGAATTTTTAATCGATTGTTAACTAAACTACATGAATGCGTGGTTAATTCATATAATTACCCGTTATTTATTTAATACTTGCGTTGAAATATATAACATATACATGTATTGTATCCTCGATGAGTGAAGTTAAATCCCCCAGGTTAGTCACATGTTTTTACAGAGGCAACATGAATTGTTGATTACGCCTCTTGACCAGTATAGGATAGCCAAAGGCCTTGAGAGTGGGATGTTGATAGTTAGGGTGACAAGCGTCGTACTTAATATTTAACATGGTGTTTTGATTAGTGATCAAGATTGATCACGTTAACATCGAGGACTAGATGATACAATTAAGTTGCCGGTCACATGGTAGGGGAGCTTGTATGTAGAAACATGGTCATAGAAGATATATATATCATGTCACAGTATTTGTTTAGAATTTTAGAGTTTGACAATTCTTAGACTACGATATATAACTATTTGTGTTTAATAAGCTGTATTACTTTGACCTGTGACGTGCACTTTAGAGTTCATGCTGACATATATTAGGTCACCAGTGAATACTGATAGATGTTGATATATTGGAGGATTTATCGATCACTTGATATCTAGTAAGATCTCGAAGCCTACTCCTTGCTTGATTGAGTCTTGATTGGTTTATGGGGCGTCATAAATGCTTATTAAGTTCATACTCGAGTAAAGAGACATGGGTGTTTTTACTTCTTATAGTTAACTACGGGCTAAATGATCGCGTGATAAAGGTATGAAGTAATCGTCGAGAGCGAGTAGAGATGTTGGAAATCGTGAAAATTGAGTTCCTTTTTTTTTATGCCCGTTGCGACGATTGTGTAGCGATTCGTTTCTGCAGGGTTGGTTAAATGTGATTACTAGAACTTAGTGTTCACACTTAGTAATTGTGTATTCTTAGTGTGGGTTACCGTGATAATTTATGGGGTTATAAGTGATTGCTAGATCTTTTACTCATTGTCGTTATAATAATAGTAATTAGTGATTATTATTATTATTATTATAAACTTACTATTATCGAGCTTAGAAGGTCACACACATCTGATGGTCCTGTTTCATGTATGAGGTAAACTCGTTGCTAAATTGAGAGTTGATTGTAATCAGAATATTCTCAATTGGGATTTTTACATTGATAATGTAAAATATAAATTGGATGAATCTGAATTAATTAATTAGTCAATTGAATTAATTCGATGAATTGAATGAGCTTGTTAGTAACTTATTAGTTACTATTAACAACTTGTTAGTGTTTGATTTTACTTAGAGTTTAATTAAATTTGCTTGAATTGACTCGTTAAGCTATTCGGTTGGGCTTTTAGGTTTGACTATATAAGCTAAACTATTGGGGTTTTCATCATAAGTTTTCACTGAAATGAAAAACAAAACCCTAGCCCCTCACTCTCCTCCTCCATAACTAGCTTAAGATAACCGAGGAAGAAGTGAAAAGTGCCTGCTTGATTTCATCCGAAATAAATCCGTATTCTAGCAAACACAAATGCTTGATTCAACCTCTCTGGTGTGGACAAAACTAGAGCCTTTACATTTGAAGTGCTCAACGATGGAATTCAAAGGAGGCTTCGTGAAGATTTGGAGATAGACTTCATTTGGCATCTCTGTAAAGGCTTTGACTCATGGTGGTATGTGTTTTTAGATTAATTTATATCATTTGAGGATCAGGATGCTTATGAATTTGGTGTTTTATCACAAATGTAATTATCTTAGATTCTTGTCTTCCCTTTAAGACTTACGTGATCGGGATGATATTATCAGTAGGAGTCTAACGAGGGTGCCGATAACTTTCTCGAGATTCAACCCGTGTTTTTTTTGAGTTTCCACTTCTTCTTTCATTACGTTTTGTTTTCATTAAGTTACTATTTCTCTTTGCGGTGGCACTTTCCAGTAAACATGCTTGAAATGCACTATGCCGTAAAAGGTGGCCCTCTGAGAGTCCATCACTTGAGTAAAGAATGTTTTTGGCCGAGGTTTCAAGAGGAAAGTCTCAAATGCATTTTGAGACCTCAGCTGTTACTAAGAGTCAAAGAGGTCCCCAAAGTGAAAGTTTTGGAGTCTTCGTTACTCTTCTTTTGAGACTTGAGTGATCGTAGATTGTCCTACAGCATCTTTGTGGTTGGGTGGTTGCTTGATGTTTTGAGGTGGTTTTGTTTGGTGTTTGAGATTGGTTTGGCTAATTTAGAGAAATGTCCGACATAGCTTTTTGGTTGTGAGTCAGTCCTTAAATCAAATAAGCTTGAATCTCTTAGTGATTGTGTTGTTTTGTTTGGGGTTTAAGCTTGGAATCTTGGTGATTGTGTTGTTTGTTTGGGGTTGTGCCCAAAGTGGCTAAATTATTCTTAACTACTAAAGCTATAGCGTCGCTCTTTAGATTTGGTAAGGAGGTGTTGTGGTTTCTTGGTCAGAACTTGCTGCGTTTTGGTCCTTGTTTAGGTCCAATTTAGAATTGGAGTTATTTCACACATTCTACACTTCTCAGCAGATTTCCGATTAAAAGCAGTGGTAATTTGCAACTTGTTTTTGGCACGAAATTTAGAGTTACCGACTGTTTACTTGGTTCTTGCGATAGTGCAGCGTTTTCAGGCGACTTGGGTTGGTAGTGAGGTTCTCGAGAGATAGTACAAAAGATAATCACTTTCGATGTGACTATAGGCGCGTGGATTAAGAGTGCAGCGGCTAGTACGTGTTGGAAATCGGCGCATATTGATTTCTATAATTGTGCTCGTTGTGATAATTGTATAACAGAATTCATTTATTAGTTTTAATTAAAATGAGATTACTCAAACTAAGTGTTTAATAATAGTAATTTAAATTACCAAATAGGAACTCATGATAATGTCGAGGTTTATGCGGTGCTAGATCCAGTACATAATCGTTATAATAACAAAATGGTCAATTATGTTATTATACAAGCTAGCATTATCTGAGTCAGAATGTCATGTGTCTGATAACGTTGAGTTTTTATTTCATGAATGAAATTAAATCGTGATTGCTAAATTGAGAGTTAATTGAAATCAACGAGATACTGTCAGGTTTTACGCTTATAGTGTAAAATATAAATTAGGCGAGCGAACTAATTAATTTGTAAGATTAATTAGCGGTTTGACTAATGAAGCTCATTAGTGACTTATTGTAGTTACTCGTTAGCATTTAATTAGTGAAACGGTTTTAAGCAGAGTTGGTTTGTTAGTTAACGAGTCAAGCTATTCGGGTTAAAAATTACGTATATAAAGGATTTTATAAGATAAAAACTAATCGCTGTTTTTCTCCTTTTCTTCACTTACATGCTTATCCATATATAATGGCCAAAATCAAGTCGGGTTTAGCTTGATTTTGTTTCCAATTGTTCACAAGATTCTAGCAAATTCAATAGATTGACACATTTCTTGGTGTGGACTAATAAGGCATCAACCTTTTGTGGTGCAATTCGTTAGGAGGCTCAGCGAGGCTTTGTGAAAGCGTAAAAGTTAGGTGGCATCCAGCTGGCTACATGGTGCTCGTATTAAATACACATGTATTTTATTGTAATTTGATTATATATATAAATTTAAACGATTACGGATGCATTTGTTTATGTTTTTATAGACAAGTTACATAGTTTTTCAACGGTGATATCATGAGCTTGTTTAAGTTATATTTTCAATTACATTTATAAATTTTGTTGTATGAACACATTTTATATATAGTTTCGTGTTTATATATTCTTGACCATGAATATATGTTATGAAAATTTATTCATGAATTTTTATGTGTATTATACGTTATTCAAGTTCATCATATTTTTTATTTTGATGATTTGAAATTAGATTTGTGTTTCATGAATTGAAAGTGTTTAAAACATGTTTTGAATGAAATCTAAAAGTTTAATTGGATTTGATACATTTTAAATGTGGAAAAATCTCACAGATTTTCGAACTCGGATGATACAAGAACAATGTCTAAAATTTTCATAATTTTTCTCGATAATTTAAGTGTCAGAAAGCTTAATTGTTTGATTTCTGGAGTATTAATTGGATAATTAATTATTGAAAAATGTTTTTGAGAAAATTCCAATTAGAAAAGTTCAAGAAAAATGTGAGGAATATCTTTATTGAATTTCAAGAATTTTGGATGAGTTTAAGATTTCAAATCCAATTTTCCAAACGAATTGAATTAAATCGAAAAAAGCCCCGAACGCATTAAGTAAAATGGAAGCGACCTTGCGGAGGTCCTCAAGGCGCGTCCGGTGGCGAAATGGGGCGGTGCGGCCTCCGGTGGAAAACTTCTTTAGACGGGCGGCCGGAGGAGCGTAGCGTGTCGCGGTGGGCGGCGATGCATTGCATTAAATCCGTCGCTGGTCTTCGCCGGGTGGATTTATTCTGGCAGCTAATCCATTTTTTAAATATTAATTTGGTTTTGGTGAGAGTTATTATCATTTTAATATTATGATAATTTTAATTATCAATTTTGGTGATAATAAATTTAATTCAATAGTCAATTTCATTATTTGTCGTTTTACATATTTAATTATTGAATGGAGAAACTTCGTGATATGATATCTAGTTAAAGAATGTGAATATAATAATACATAATTACTTACGAGTTTATCTTATTGTATTTATATGAAATAATTATTGTAATAATTATTGTCTTATTATACTATAAGAAATGATTAAATTCTGATAACTATTGGACACAAAATATATGTTAATTAATGCATTTAATTATATATATTTCATGAATTTAATTATGAGATTCAAATTTGAATTTAAATTCCAATCACATTTAATTGTATATTTATTTGTGATGATTTTAAATTTGATTTCAATTTAGAGTCTATTATCTTTCGATAAAGTACCCGATACATGATAGGGAGTTTACACCATTTTACATGAAAGGCAAATATGTCCATATTTATTCATTATTATAAAAGATCGTATTGTTAGTTATTTAATATAAATCATACTTGTTCTAAAAAATCCCTGAAATAAGGGAAGTATAGGATAGTCATAGTATATTCAATCTGATAAAGTTACATGAGTAATACATTTTTTTAGAAAGGGGTATTTCCACGTAAGTTTACCTCGGTCATCGTGTTCATACCGTTGTATTGAATGATCCGTGGGTTCTTGATGTTAAATTATAATGCATACAACTCACGGTTCTTTGGTTGGGCGGTTTGATGGCTCTGCGTGAATTAGCACTTTTGATCTCGTAACATTCTTGATCGATGTGGAGGCAGGACATGTTTGTTATACCGTGACTTGTTTGGAATAACTTGATTAGGTAGAGCCGGTTGGAGTATTATAGGAGGATTATAGCGAATCCGGTATTTGGAGTCTGAAGGTGTAGGAGCACATGTACATTTTTTTTAGGTCTTATGTATATTTATGTGATTTAAATTTTGATTTGATTTTGATTTGATTTGCAAAATCAAAATGGAAACTATTTATATGATTGTCGATCATATGTTTAAAATACAAAAGAGGCTGACTCAAAACTATTTATATGATTATCGATCATATATTTAAAATACCAGGCTTGACCTCAAACTATTTATATGAGTATAAATACAAATTCATAATTCAGGGATCTTAAAGTGAATCTATATTATTAAATAAAAACATATATTTACAATATATGAATAAACGAATATACTTACATTGCGTAGATAAATTCCACTAAAGTTCCTTTGTGGCTTCTCAAATTACCGACTCGCTGTTGCAGTATCGATGCATTATGATGTGCTCTACAGTTAGTCACTTGGCAGGAAGGTTGAATCAAGTAGGTTATCTTTATTAAACAAGGATGAACAAAACAAAAACCCCAAAATTTCTTGGGAGAATTTCGGCGAGGAAGCTACTTGGGTTTGAGTGAAAATTATTTTCTAATTCTTATGTCGTGAAAAACCTAAAGAGTTTGCACATATAGAATTTGGTTAAAAGCAAGCCCAGTAATGACAGGGTAAGTATTAAGCTTGACTCGTTAACTCCCATTAGTTCGTTAAGACACTAATGAGTTCCTTCAATAATTGAACTATTTAATTAGCTTAATTAAATAATAATGAGTCGATATCGATAATCTTTGAGTTATTGATAAATACTGAAGTATTATAGAACCAATTAAATACTTCTTTAATTGATTACATTTGTTGTCCGATATTACATAAAATGTAGAACCGCGTAATTGAAATACATTTCTCAATTATACTGATTCTCTTTAATTTCATACATGAAATATAACTTCAGCGTCAGCGCTTATGTGTGTGACATGACTCGAGAAAATAGTAAGTTGTATAATAATAATAATTGACAATTCTTATTATTATAGATTAATAGTAAAAGATCTATGATCGCTTCATAACCCTTAAATTATCATGAGAACCCTTGTAGTAATAACAATTTACTAAGTTGAACACTAAGTTACGATAATCCATTTAACTTGACTAGTAAATGAATTGATACGCAATTGTCGCCTTGGGCACCAATAAATGGAATCGCATTTAACCGAGTTAAATACCAGCGTTCATGATCATCTTATCACCGATTCGTTTAGAATACTCAAACTTGTGCATATTGGGGATTCATGACAAGCGAAATTTATGGAAGGAACCCGGGGGGGATAGAGATCCGCGGTGGGTTCTTTGGAGACAGGTGCCAGCGAGCGTTGAGTCGATCGACGACCCGATCATTTAATGATATCGAGGGGGGTTGCGGCTGTCCGTTCCCAATTTTTGTTATCCTGAGGCATGTCGTATCTCTCGTTCCCAAACTTTCGTTCGGAATAATTCCTCAAGTTGCGGTATATGTCATATCTTACCTTTTCATATTAATTTGGAGCAGGTTCCCATGACCCAGCAACATGAGACATTGGACATCCTTGTCGGACTTGTGCTTTTTGTGGGATCCACTTTTCCCGTGGGAGGCGGTATAGGTGGGTTTCGTAGGAACCTTATTATTGACACACATTCAGTCCTCTGCGCGAGGTATTCTCAAGTTTCGAGACCACTCGTCAAAATTCGAGTTATTCGGGTTGCGCTTTTTTTCAAGTCAGAAGCGGCAGTCATAGGAGTACTTGATAATTAGGTAGCCATATTAATTCTAAAATGAAAGTAAATAAAATAAACGATTTCGGTAAACTATCATAAAATACTTAAAAATAAATTGTAAAGTAAATACTAATAAAAATCTCACGAAATATATTAGTATCAAGATCTATTATACTGCTAAATTCCAACGGCAACCCATACATTTTGAATCGAGTTATAATAGTAGGTATCAACGATTAAATAAGCTTCATAACTCTTTGTGTATTTGTCTGTACAGATGCTACCCGACTTATTGTATCTCCGAAAACCGGTTAAGCATACCAATTAAACCAAAGTGTTACTTAGTTGATCATCTGAAAGCCAGCAGCGTTAGTGGAAATCACTGACATGATCCGTTGTCATATCAAATGCGATATTATGCCTTGGCCCAGCCGGTGTACTGATTAGTCTGATTGATTGCACAACACCCCAAAATTGACGATACTTTGCTTAAATTTTAATTGGTGAGATTATTATTACTTTGTTTTTCATTTACTCATACATCTTGTACATGTCAAGCGTCGTACAGCATGAAAAATAAAACAAGTAATGCGCGTTAAAGAGATATACGATATGGCCTAGAACTGTCACAGTATTTATCAAAATATAACATAACTCATATTCTTGTATCTTGTATGGGTCCATCCGAGGTCCACCCAGTACCACCGTCGTGAAATGATCTCGATATCTTCACTTGTTCTGATATTTATATACTAACCCGTCTTAGACGACTTGAACTTTGTAGGTAAAACTATAAATAAATAAATATAAGAAAATATGACTCGGAATGTCATTTACAACGCATTCTGTTCGCAGGGCAGAAAGAAATAATAAATGGGCCATATCTATATACCTCATTCAAATCCACCATTATAAAATATAGGCACTTTATTAAATCATATACGTAAGACTTAATAAATATTTTAAAATGGCATTGAAAATGCATGTTTGTAATTATCAAAATTAGGTAATCATATAGTTTTACATATTAAAATTAATTAATATAAACTCAATTATCATACACATGTCAATTAATAATTAATACCAATAATTATGCCATATACATATTATAGAAAATATTTATCACAAATATATTTAAAATACATTAAGTAGTAGAAATTACTTAATTTATTTATATCACTTTTAAATTAATTTAAAAAGATATAATATAAAGGAAAATAATTAATTGTCATCACATAATTAATTACAATTAATTAGGTGATTAAAATAACAAATAATCAATAAGCAGAAATATAACTAGTCCCGTAATTTTGGGAAACCAGGCAGAATAAATTCGGATGGGTTTTTTAAAATTAGAGGCGCGCGTCATAAATTTGGGGACGACAGGCCTACGGCGGCCGGCAGGTGGCCCAGGTCGTCGTCGGCCCGTCATTTGAGTACCAAAACTTCCGGCCCGATCCGACAACGGGCCAGCCCGTAGAGATCGCGGAGATCGATCGGCCGATTATGAACCAATAATACCATATTTAACTTTCGGTTTTTAAGTTTAATTTGAATTCGTTTGTAAAATTATTTTGGAAACTTTAAAGTTTCAAAATTTATGAAGTCGAACTACGTTAAACTTCGTGATCTTCTGAACAAAATCCCATTTTAGTTGTTCATTAAAATATATTTTCATATTAATTGAATTAAGCAGTCCACAAATCTCATAATTGTTTTGAGGCACTTAGAAAAATTCAAAAATTATGAAATTTGTGAAGATCTTCTCACATATCTAGGTTCAGAAAAAAGTTATACGTAATTTTACAAAAATTTACGCCCCAGGCATGTTTTTCTAAAAGCATTTTGAAAGCAAAAACCAATTAAATCGTCCTTTTAATTTATGAAACAAAATCCTGTTAACAAAATATGATAATACATCATCATAAACTTGCCAACATATGTGTAAATCAATAATCAAAGAACATGATGATTTATTCTGCGTCATATATTTATCAATTAAGTATGAACAGAATTAATCAAATAAAAAATTGATAAAAAATAAAGCAGACATAAAAATAATGTAAAAACAACTTTAATTTTGGCTCATGATACCCTTGATGGAAAATACTATGGATATATGAGTATAAATATAAATCCCACTAATTTAGAGATGCTTAAAAGTGCATCTTGCATTATTAAATAAAATCATATATTTCTGATATATGAATAAATAGAGAGTACTACGTTGCGACGGAGTAAATTCCTAAAGTTCCACAACTTCAAATTCACAACGTGTAATTTGGAGTTCCACTCAACTCCTTGTTGCAATATCCAATCGTATGATATCTACAGTTGAGTCCTTGAGAAGGTTGAATCGAGAACCGATTTATGCTAGTAAGCAAGGATGAACAAAAACAAAAACCCCAAATTCTTGGGGAGAGTTTCGACGAGGCGGCTTCTGCAGGGTTGGTGAAAGAATTGTTTTCTAATTCTTATGTGATGAAAAAACCCTAAGTTTGCTTATATAGGGCTACAAGTTAAAAGCAAACTTGAATCATGACTTCCGTTAAAAGTATTGGCAACAGATTAACTCACATTAGTTCGTTAAGACACTAATGAGTTGCTAATAAGTTAATTATTTAATTAAGCTTAATTAAATAATAATGAGTCAATATCAATAATCTTTCAAGTTATTAGTAAATACTAAAATACCAAGACAATTAAATAACTATTTAGTGATTATTCATTCAATCGATATTCTACATAAAATGTAGAACCCTTGTAATTAGAGAAATACATTTCTCAATTTATAGATCTCTCTTAGGAATTTCATACGCATGAAATATAATAAATCACTGTGTATTGTGTGACCTTGAGCTCGAGATAATAGTAAGTTGTATAATAATAATAATTGACCAATTACTATTATTATAACGATTAATGAGTAAGATCTAGCAATCGCTCATAACCTCTTAAATTATCATGAGAACCCATACTAGTAATATACAATTACTAAGTTGAACACTAAGTTCTAATAATCACATTTAACCCAACTGGTAAATGAATTGATACGATTGTCGCAGCCAGGCATAATAAATGGAATCGATGCAAATTTGATTCGACACATTCTCCATTTGCCATTGGATTTTTCACCATTACTGCGTTAGCAATCCATTCCGGGGTGCAATTCGAATGGCTCTGCCTTATCAACTCCTCTACTTCTTCTTATATTGCCAAGTTTTTCTCCTCGGAGAAATTCCTCTTCTTTTTATTTGAGTTTGCAAGGAAGGATCCAAAAATAATTTGTGCAAAGAGATTTGAATTTGACCCTTTTGTGTCCTCTGGTGAGAATGCAATCACCTATTAAGTACCCTACGGATGAGTTTCATCGATTTTTCCGATGGTCAGGTTTCAGCAGTCTTGATCCCCAAGCGTCTCTTGGGTTGTTGTTAGTGAAGCGAGGCTGACCTCGAGGTCACTAATGAGGGAGTTGGCTTTTCGACTTTCCCTGGGGAGTTACTCGAGGAACATATTCTCCAGTTGGATGGTTTTCATAACCTCAGGGAGACGCTACTGTGCCTTTTGTCTAGGTGGATCCTTGATGCCCCTGCGATTGATAGCTGAGAAGTAACAAACCACGCCTCTTGATCCCAAAGAGACCTCTCCATTCCTCCGTTGTAGAACTTCATTTTAAATGGAGAGGTGATACTTTGGCAATGAAGTGGGATTAGTATGGAAGTAGATGAATCCGTTATCGAGGTTGGATATATCCACCCATTTGTGAGCGATGCTCTTGTTGTTGGGGAGTTACTTAAGATACTCTAACGCTTGAAATCCAAGCTCGGCTATTGCTACTAGACCAAATGAGTCTGTGAATCTACACATCAAAATGCGTGCAAGGCGGTTTGAGGTCACAGAGGGGTAAACCCAATCTATGTCGTAGAATTTGCCGAGGTATAGTATATCCGGTGAACTTCCCGTTTCATGACATTACGCGCGGGGAAATTTGCAATCACGATCTAATGATCAGTAAATGCATGGGAACTTCAATTCCACTCCCGTTCTTCCTCGGAAAATCGATCACTTCCATCGATTGTTGCCATGGAGGCCAACTTTTGTATACAACTCTTCTTGCGTAGTAACTGCGGGAATTCAAAGTCATTTAGAGGTTTGTGATATTTTCGGTCTACGATATGGGCGTACACTACATAGTGACCTCAGCAGATGTAGGAGATATGCTCGGCTCTTAGGGTCCCATATTCTCCGTTCCCTCTGGGGAGACCTTCCTCTTTGCTTTTTTCTTGGGTTTTATCGCAAGCGATCCCATGCAATTCTACTTCCTTTTGAGATGCAGAATTTCTATCCTTGGAACGACAGCCCTACTTGGGCAACCATTTTGCCTCTTCAGTTTATTCGCTACTTGTTGCTTGGGATAATTGGTGTATATTGGACACTAGCTCGGTCATAGCCTACTGCTTTGTTGGCCTAAGCTATGATCCATGAAAGAGCGAAATCATGGACACACTTACATCCATGGTGGGTATATTAGATTAACACCGTTTGGAAGCGGTTGCGTAACTCATGACAACTTCCCCAGTTTTGTTTTCCAGTTCATCAACGGCTTCATCCTCCTCAACCCTGATGGAGTACAGACATCCATGAACAGATCCTGATATGCTCCAACAATCGATAGGAGTGGGTGGTAACTTGTGGAACGGCAATCTTTGCTTGATAAGCTACCGGGGAAGCTACCGTCGTCTTGGCTGGCCCAAAGGACAATTGTGAATGCGTAAGCTTTTAGGTGGTTATTGAGGTCCCCGTTTCCTTCGAAAGTTCTCGGCTTGACATTAGAACCCGCCCGGCGTTGGCTAAATTATGTTAAACGGTTATGAGAATGGAAGAAGTGTATTGTGTTTTGTAGGGCCTCGGAATTTAGAGGCGTGTCCTTGGAAGTCTGTCGTTCAATTCCTCGACATGGTGAAGCACGGCGCGATGTCCTCATTCTTTGGCGTATCGTACCCGATTCTTAGGGTTGCACTCTTGTGCGTGTGTAGCGTTGCCCCGTATCGGTTGTTCCTTGAGGGGAGGCCAGAGCAGTGCACTTTGCGCTTTATGTCGCGCTCACATCGGTTGGGCCTAGAGGGACCGACTAGGGAGGATTGATATAGGGTAGTAATAATCCATGTGGTGGCGATGCCCGTCGTGTGTATTCGCATCTGGAATAACCTTGAAGCGACATTCGTCTATAAAATCGGTGTCCCAGTGGATGATACTCTCATTTACTAATCTCTTTCCATGCAGTTTTAGCAGGGTTGTATTTGAGGCGTCCTCGTGAATGTTGTGAGTCGACCCACAGTAGTCGCTTCTTGAATTTTATTAGAGGACTCCCCCCTTGAGACGGCCTTGATTGATGTGTCTCTTTTCCCAATTCATTTTGAGATGCAGTTCTTAGGGACACTTGTCCTGCCGACTTCATCAATCTATCTTGGGCGGTTTTTCGATGGCTACTTGATGGAATTGATCTCAGATTTCAGCAGTGCGATGCGGTTCACTTTGGCTTGGGCACTGGGGAAGTGCTGAAGCGAAAGGACACTGAGATGTTGGGGTATTGCTGGCTCATACATAGAGTTACTTCACAGTTTGAGAATGTTGCTTTTTGTTTCATTCGCGATCTTTAATAGCGGGCGGAATCGACTTGATATCAAGGAATAGGGTAAAATTTATCTGGCATGACAGAAATCGATCACTTGTGCATTTCAGATGCTCCCAAGTCGGTTTGGGTTTGACAAACAAAGTATAAGTATGAATGATCTGATTTATGCATTCTACTTTTTTTAATGAAGTTTATAATTGAATATTTATAGAGGATAGGCAAAACATGACTCAAGGATTAGCTTCTTAGAATTTGATGTGGCCATGTATTTAAGACAGTATTTAATGGATCGAAACCCCATCTTGAATTGGGCTTCATTGGATCAATTTGGAATATAAAATTGTCCCCCCCAAATCTCAGTTATATGACATGTAGCCTTGTATTAATGGCACATTTTCGAATTACTATAGAACTTAATATTCAAATACACCCTGTCATATTAATACACCCTTTATTAGATCTATACACACTAGTGAGAGTTATTGAGACAACACTAGACAACACGAAGCACACTAGTTTAGAGTCCGTTTGGAAACTTGATGTTATTTTTTGTTTCTAATTATTGTAATTAAACATAAAACATAGAAGATTTTTTGTTTTAAATTGTAAAAAATAAAAATGGAAAACATGTTTGGTAGGAATTCATGTTCATAAATACCCACATCCAACACAGCCAAATTATAAGAAACATTCCAAAAGATCAATAGCATTACATACAAAAAATCACCACATTATACATGCATTTTTATACATTCCAAAAGATCACTGGATCAGCACATTCAAGCGGTGGCATTACATACAAAAAATCAGTGGTGGTTACTACTACAAAAGGTTAGTGGTGACTACAAAAAATCAGTGGCATTCCACATGTAATAAGAGTATTTAGCAAACTATCAAAAGATCACCCCATTCAACTATTTGTTAATCACAAAATAAGAACTACTCCTCTTTTTCTATTGAGTGGAATGTTTAAGAAGATCTTCTTCCATATGGGATCTTCACGCAACAATTTTAAAGCTTTCAAATACTGTGAATCCTCGATATCTTCAAAAGCATCTAGAGCACTTATCGACTCCATTAGTAAAGCATCCTCATCGATTGTTGGAGTCTCGGTCCTAGGCTCGCAACTCGATTCACAATTTGCTAACAACTTTTGGGTAAGCAATTCAGATCTCTTGGTAGAACTCTCAACAAATGCACTAATAATCTTTGTGAGAGCGCTCCCAACACTCTCTTTCCTCACACGCCTCTTAGGAGAACTTGGAGGTGTTTGGCTAAGCTTATTTTTTTAAGCTATAAGTAATCAACTTATAAGTTACAATCTGACTTATAAGTAGGGCGTTCTCAAGTTGTCAATTTGTTTTGAGCTTGTTTATTGCCTTAAACATAAGTTGATAGAGAATACTTTTGAGTTGTAGAAAGAGTAAAATGACTTTATAAGAAATGCAATTTTAATTTATATTTTATTTTTATTTTTATGATATAAATAAATTAATAATTTAATATTTAAAAGAATAAAAAATAATTAAGAGTAAAATGCTAAAAAGTTGATATAACTAAAAATTATATCTTTATGACTCTTAAATGAAGAATAAATAAGATATAAAGTTAAATATTAAGGGGTAATTAAGTAAATTCTTGCATCAAACCAAACTTATAGAAGTTCAGGCAAAAAAAATTAGGAAAAAGTTAAGTTTACTATTTTTTATTTAAAACATAAAAGTTGATTTCGAGCATAAGTTGATGGATGTAAACATTTTTCTAATTCTTTTTACCATAAGTTGATTTTGACAAAAATAAGCAGTCAAAACACCCTCTAAGGTCACTTTTCTCCTTTTTGCGAGTTATCATCAGAATCACCATCATCGTCATTGTACTCTGTCCTTCGACGGATCGAAGTCTGAGTCGCACGATCCCTCTTTTTCTTCATCAGATGGAAGCCTTGTCGATGGATGGGCATGTTCTCCTGTGGCCGTAGTGTCCCCATATATGTTGCATAACTTGTCATAATGTGGCATCCTTTTTTTCGAAAATTTTTGGTATTTTTGTTAACCTGGAACCATGTAAAATAAATAATTATCATATAAAATAAAATGGAACCATTTGTAATCTGAAACCATGCTAAAGACTAAACATGTTGGGCTAAATCTTTCATCCGAGTTTGAATAAAGTGCCAACTTGGTTTTGAGAAAGTAGTAGTAGGCCTGTTATTCTTTTTTACTTCTTCATCCATTAGATCAATAAAGATAGTTGTTGCTTTATCACTCCATGGAACACTAGAAGAACCTATTTCAACAACCTCTTTATTCAAACTAGGACCAATTTCAAATCAAGAAATGCATGTTCTTCTAAAAATGCATACATCACATTCAAATCAAGAAATGCTAAATAAAAGCTTCAAATCATGGATGCCCACTACATCTTATATATTATAGTAGATTCAAAACATACCTTAATTATTGCTGATGTAACATCAAATACCTAAAACTGAAACGAGAACAAAATTATTTTCCAAAATTCAAACAAGAACTTAGTGGGTAATAACGAAAAAATTAGTAGAAATTATTTGCCAAGTTTACCATATATCACAAACCTGTGAAGAAAGAAAAAATTGAAACAAGAATAAAAAAGATTTCTCCAACCCATTAGATATACAAAACAGAGAAGGAAGGTAGAATAATTAGTCGAAAATATAGAGAAGTAGATAAACTATTACCTGTTCTTGAGAGGCTAGGGTTTTCGAGACACTATTCACAGAACAGAGAGATGTTGAGATTCTGAGGTAGAGTGAAATAATGGATAACTCGAGATGATATAGAGTAAATATGATGAATCTATTAATTTGTCTTGCTTAGAGGGGTCGATAGTAGAACATGTTAAGTGAGCTCCGTGTTTTTTCAGGATGGAAACATTAGAAAGCAAGATTTTTTTTTTGCTTTGTGATTTTAGTATGTATTTGACTTCATTTTACAAACTAAAAATGAATAAGAGTTTTGCCAAACGTGTTTTTAACATAAATTGTTGCCTTTTGATAATATAAAGCATAAAAACATAAATTATGGGTTTTACATTTATAATCTATTGCAACCATGTGATGCTTGGCGATTGTTGTCAGCACTCTTAGCCGCCTTGGCCTGCTTGCTAATATATGATTATATATATTAGCTTGTCATCTTCATGGCCAAAAAGAATAAAATGTAAATGCCCAGATTATTTTATGCAACTGTGAGAAAAGCTTGTGCACTACATTACCATATAATAATATATCTTTATGAGTAAACCTTTAAGAGTTTGGAAGGCTTGGGTTGGAGTTATCACTTCGCCGGTGGTGGTACATTTGACATTTGTTTGTCAGGAATCGATTAATCAGACGATAAATGATATATCGTCTATAATCTATTCGGTGGTATCAAAGGCTTGTGTTTGATTTGTTGTTGAATGATTGAATAGCAGTGAATAGTGATTCGGATGAATAGTCTTTCTGATCTTATTGGCGTGAACAATGCAGTCGTAGGAATCCCAGGTTGGAGGAGAATTATTGGGAGAATTTTGTTAGAATTTCTTCTGATTGTCATTCTTGTTAAATTGAATGGTGCCGTTGGTCGGGTTTGTGAGATCGAGAAAGTTGGCAATAGTGTTATTTGCGTTGACTTTTGTGTTGACCAAATTTGACTTTGCTATTTTGGAGCTTAAAAATCCCCGTCATGGGGTGCGTAAAAGTCGAAACTTTTTAGTAAAGAAGTTTCGCCTTGAGAGTAAGGAGAAGCGATCACTTTTAAATTTCAGTTTTTTATTTCTTGTTGTTGAAATCCGGATATGTGTTCCGGTTATGTGCTGTTTAAGTTAGTATATTTGTTGAGTTTTATTAAATTTGGTTTTGTTGTTAAATTGCTTAAAATTCAAATTACTTGTGTTTTTTGCGCTATATTATTTGCTAAATTATATTTGTTGAAATATGACTCTTTACCAAATCGATATAGGTGCGACTCAGATTTATTGGAAAGTCGATTTTAGCATGTAAAACAAAAAATCAATTTAATATTTTAATTGAGAAAAATGCTTTAAGGTTGTTAGTCAAACTTATTGTATTCACAAGTAACAGGATAAAAAGCTTGAAATGAATGAAAATGCATGTGCAGAGTATTGTTTGAACTTATCGATCTGATATTAGAAAAGTTGGAATCGCGGAGTGTCTTTAAAAAGCAGCTTTGGAATAAAGTGAATAGTCCACATCACGAAGCCTCATTGCCTAGTAACATGTTCTTACTTGAGAAGTTCTTTAAGTTGGATTGGATACTTCTAAGGATATATAAGAAAATCTTGATATTTTACTAAACTTATTTACGATATTAAGTTGGCGGCCGATAAGAATATAGATGATTATATAAAAGATTTGCTCTTTTAAATCTTATACAGATTCTTTTAGTGATGTTAAATGCACTGTAGAGTATAATAATTGGGGATAGAGTCACCTTAGACATTATAGTAAATGGTCTTAAGAATAAAGAATTGGATATGAAGCATTAAAGGAGGTATTAAAAATTCGGAGAGGTTATGCGTGTGAATCTCAGAATGAGTTTAATTCCCAAAAGAATAAACATAATGCACTCTGATATAAAAGAATACTTACACCAAAAGGGTAGATCTAAATCTGGAATTAATGGGAGAAAGTGTTTTAATTGTCATGAATTTAGTCACTTAAATTTAAGGGATTGCCCAAAGTCTAATAAAAATCAAAGAAATGAGCATGCTAATTTGGTATTTATCTGTGAAAATTAATGTCACGGGTGATGTTTTTATGACTAATAATCTTTGATTATGCATTGTTGAACTTTCTGCGTTTTCGATTCTTTGTCTGAGTCGATTGGTTAGTAGACTCAGTTTGTACTTTTCATATGACTCCTTTTAAAAATGCATTTCAAACTATAAAATGTTGAACATGGCTTTGTGTGGGTGGCAAATTCTAAAAATTCTGATGTCTTAGGAATAGGAGATGTATGCATGGGTTCTCTTACGGTTACATGTTTACTTTGAAGAATGTTAAGGCATGTTCTGATTCTTGATATAATTTGCTTTCATGTGCCATCACAGAGGATGATGGTTTGGAAGATAAATGGGGTAAGGGGGTTATGAAAATTACGAGAAGGGGTCAACATGATTTTTCTATTTGAAAAGAAAAAATAACACAACTATGTTTGTCATCTTGAACACATATGCCTCTGTAAACTCTGTGACTGAATGTAAATCTATTTTATAGCCTGATAGATTAGGTCATTATGAGTAATAAAGGATTAGAAGTGCATAAAGATGGTCACTTTGGTAGTGATAAAATGTCCCCAATCCACTGCAGATGAAGTAGGAAACTGACATAGGGTGAGTTTTCCGTTTCCTCGTGCCACTAATCGGGACTAAGTGTCTGGAGTATTGGCAGTATTTGCATCTTGATGTATGGGGACCTACAGTGTTCACGACACGTGGAGGGAACCAATATTTACTAACTCCATTATTTGGTGATTATTCTAGAAGATTAGGTTTCTTGTTGAAAGCAATCGATGTTTTTGATAAGTTTAAAAGCTGGGAAAATGTTAATTGAAAACCAAAGCGGGAAGAGAAATTAAAGCCACTTAGGGGTGATAATGGTCTTGAATTTTAAATAAACAAATGAATGATTTGTGTGCTAATTAGGATATTAAGAGACATAAATTAAATTTCACATATACACCCAATGAAATGGGGTAGGCAGAGGATGAATACAACTTTGTTAGAAGTGAGGGAGACTCTTTTTTAGCCGTATGCGGTCTTTCTAAAAAGTGCAGGGGATGTTGTTACTACATTTGCATATTTGATTAATAGGTCCCACTAGTGTACCTTTAGGAGGAAAGTTCACGAATCCGTGTTTGCAGATGGCAGCGATTTAAGTAATTTAAGAAGTTTTGGTTGTGTTGGCTATGTGCATCAAAGGTTGATAAGTTTGGAACACAGATCTAAAAATGTGTTTCTTGGGATATCACGAAGGAATAAAAGGTTATAGGCTTTAGGATAGGGTGAGCAAGGTTGAAAGTTGTGATGAAGTAGAGATGTTATTTTAATGATAGATTTTCTGCTTGACTCTCCTTTACCTATTAATGATGCTCCAAATGAGGTGGAGCTGATTGCTGACTCAACAATCAACTGAACCTTCTTACGAGGTAGGATTTCATAAATTAGTTCTTGTAAATCAAGATGAATTACTCTATTGAGGTGGAGGAATCATTTACTCCCAGTAGGAGGTGGAAGTAATGTTGTTCACGATCTGAGAATATAAGTAAAGAACCGTTAAAATGCGAGAGATATAGAGATAACAATTTGAATGATTGTATTTTGTCTATTTTTACTTTTAATGTGTTTGAATCCCTTGAGTGTGATAAGCCTAAAACTTACAAAAGAAGCTTTAAGGTCGAAATATTCCAATGAATGGATTGATGCTATGAATAGTGAAATGGAATCCCTAAGAATTCACGAGACTTGGAAACTTGTTCCTAAACCCCCTAGTTGCTCCGTGGTAGACTGTAAGTGGTTGTTTAAGGTTAAGCAAGAAACTAATAAGGTTAGATTTAAGGCTAGGTTAGTAGCTAAAGTTTTCAAAGGAGAATCGATTATCTTTGAAATTTTTGCTCACATTGATTAAGTTTACTCTTTGTTAGAATCGTCTTTGCTTTAGTTGCTCATTTTAATTGGGGGATTAAAACAAATGGATGTTACTATTGCTTTCTACATGAGCAGTCTTGACAAAATATTTATATGCATCGGCCGAGAACTGTAGGTACTAAATTGTCGATAATGTGTTTGTTAAAAAGGCCTTGTATGGTTTAAAGCAATCCTGAGCAATAGAATAGAATTTGACAATTAAATGCAGTCTTTGAAGTTTAAAGAAGTTCTTGATCATTGCTTGTACTTTAAGAATATAGACTCACATTACTGTATTTCTTTTTGCTTTATGTGGATGACATGTTGATTGTTAGTCGTGTTTACAGAGTCTATTGAGCATGTGCAAAAACAAAAATATTTGTGATAATTTTAATATGGAAGATTTAGGTGATGCTAAGAAAATTCTAAGTATGAACATTATTAGAGGCAGAAAAATCTACTTTTGTTTTAAATCAAAGTGCATATTGAAAAGATTTTGAGTAAAATTTTCTATATACGATGCTAAATGCAATGAATGTACCTCTTGCTTCTGTTTGTGTTAAGTAAGGATCAGTCCCCAATTGGCGAAATAAATGATATGAAGAATGTGCCATATTCTAATGCTATAGGATCTGTTATGTATCTAAATGGTTAACGACAGGCACGATATTGCATATGCGGTTAGTTGCTTGAAGTAGATATATGTCTAATCACGGTATGACTCATTTGGGCAGCTTTAAAATTAATTTGTTAAGGTATTTAGAAATCTGGTTGATGTTGGTTTGAGTTCTGCAGATATCGTGATGACGTTAAGTTAGTTGGCTGTGTAGATTCCAATTATGCTAATGATAGAAATAGAATCTACTAACTGTAATATATTTACTTTGTGTGGCTCTTGCATAAGTTGAAGTCTCAACTTCAACCAATTATTCTTTATCTACTGCAGAATCGGAGTATGTAAACACTTGTTGAAGCTTTAAAGCTATTTGGCTTAGAACTTTATTATGCGAGATTGGTTTTGTTAATGACGGTGGTTGTGTTTTCGATAGTCAATACGCTATTCAATTGTGTAAAATCTTGTTTTCCATGATAAGAGTAGCATGATGTTCGATTTCACTATATTCGTGATATTGTTGAGCAGGGCATTGTGAAGTTGGAGAAAATTCTCTCGGAATTTAATCCTGCGGATATGGGTACGAAATGCTTGCCAGTGGAGAAATTCATTTAGGTAATCAAGAATCGAACTTTGACATAGGTTGATTCAGCGGTTAACGTATCTTGAGCTGATACTATAGTAGAGTTCGGTCCACCTAAGGAGGCTTGGTTGCGAGTGATTTTTGCCCGGTCTTTGTGTGATAGTATCTTTGTGTATCTGACTTTTCATTCTTTAACTGTTGTCTTTGTGATTTTCTGAGTAATGGTTTTGGCATGATGATGGTCGCAATGATTAAAATTATGTCGAATCACGTTGTCTTTGGTCGAAATTGTTATAATCGTGGCTGGTCTTGGCCGATTGTTGTCATTTTCTTAATAGCAAGCTTAATCATAATATGATTATATATATTCGCATTTTGTCATCTTCGTAGAAAGCCAAAAGAATAAAGTCTTACATGCTTGGGTTGTTTTGTACAACTTTGTAGAAAGCATTCTTTGTTACTTGATTAAAATATCTTTGTGAGTACTTTGAGGAGTTTGGAGACGGCTTGGTGGGTTATCATTTTAGACGATTGGTGAATACATTTGGCGTTTGTTTGTCGGAATCGGTGTCGAGGCGATAAATGAAGCAATGACAATCTTATCGTCTATGTCTACCAAATACGTTTTCAACTTGGGCCCTTAGTAAACGAGTGAATCTTATTTCAAGTTTTACTTTTTGTTGGATTCGGTTCGAAGAAAATGATTTGAATATTCAATTTAACTTGTTATTTGAAAGAACAATAAAATTTATGCTTAATTCGATTTTATGATTCAAAATTTTTAAAATTCTATTCCAACAATTTAAAGTTCCAATCAATAATTTGATTTTGATAATAATAAAGTAAAAAAAACTTATAAACGTATACACATTTTATCAATTTCATCGGACTCAAATTCTACATGCCTAGACAGTAGACACCCATAAAATTATGTAGCACAGTAAAGTACACAGAACACTGTATTGACTCTGCAATCAATACTGTAATAAGTTTTGAATAACCCCCCACGCTTTTGAAAGCAATTAGCACTCCAATAAAATCAAACTAAATAATTAAAACAAAGATAAAATTATGAACGTGTCACAACATAATTGGTTGATAATTCAAGCAAAAGAACAGCTTCATGGGTTTCCACATAAAAGAAGTGGTGAGTTGCTGACGGTCAAAGCAAAAGACCAGATAAGGCCAATTAGTACAGTCAAACAAAAACTGTCATGGTCAATTGCTTACCTGCCACTTATTAATTAAAAATAATAAAATGTGGGCCCACCAACAATCCTGTTCTGGATTTCTTGAATGTTCAGCTTAAATACAATTAAATGGTTTTAATCTGTTCAAACCTTTCGAGATGTGAGCTGCAATTAAAAACTAAATTATTTATTTCAATCATTTAATTGTCGTTGATTTTTTAAAATTGAATTTGATTATTAATTATTTATTATTCTGAAAAATATAAAATTTATATAAATTGATTTGTCTTTAAAATAATTTTTAAAATATTAAATTTTTAATAATATAATTAAGTGAGAAATTGAATGGAAGGAAATATTACGACAACAGCATCAAGAACGTCGTGCCCGTGCGGATATTAATGTTGGTGAAACTTGACTTTTTTTTGTTTTCTTTTATTGGAATACATTGATTTGATTAGGCAGTGTTTGGATGGATTATACAGATGATTTCAGATTTTATGTTCATAAAAGTAAATTGAAATGGAACTAGTATTGATTACATTAATTTGGATATAGAGGGAAATATATCGTTATATATTTTATTTAACAATAATAATTAATCAGGTTATCTCTTTGTTTTACTAAAATCCAAACTATGAAATGCTTATACTGAAATAGAGTTGTTATCGAATCGGTTGAGATTTGACTCAAACTAAAAAATGACTCGATTTAAAACTTGGGTTTATATTGAATCATGCCCAAATTTAGGCTTGTATTAATGGGCTAAAATTCAGGTTACATTGATTCCAACTAGACTCGAACCTTTGCTGAAAGCATTCTCATTAAGTGAGGTCTGTATATGAATATGATATATAAAATAGCTACGTAGATATCGCTTATTAGTCATAGCTGCAAACATTTGGTCAATATAAAACTTTCCGTCCAATTATTCTTTGGTCTACCTAAATCTATTTATATTTGTGATTGCTCCTTAGTTGTCTTATAAGCATGGCTTGTCTACTTAACATCTTACGTGTCTTATGCGAAGCGGTTCTTACTCAATTCTTCTCAGTGCAGAACCTTACGATTTCTTGCCGAACAAACACATTCGAATTAATACATCGTATAACTTCTACATAATCCTCTTAACATTCTCATCTTTGTTATAGATATCTTTGGGATATGGTGATATTTCACCGACCAACATTCTGATCCACTAATAATTAACAATACAAATCAAATAAACATTTTTTTATTGAAAATGTATTATATGTAGATTTAGTATGAAAAATTTAAATAGTTTGACGTACATGTTATTAAAGCTATATACCGATAAGTTGAATAAATAGAACAATTTAACTTTTAGCAAATAACATTTATATTTCATTAATATTATATTGGTTTTTGTTAATCGTAATACACAATACAAATATAAAAAAAAGAGCCAACAAATTTGCTCATCGAGGCTCGAGCTATTGAACCTAAAGCTCAATTGTTTGAGCTCGACTCAATTGAGTGTAGATCGTGCCCAACATCAATTGTGTGCTCATCCTAATCTAATTAAGTCACTTGATATAGGGAACTCTATTTAATAAGTTGATTTCATGAATACCACACGTAGCCTAAACAAAATGCGGGCAGATTCCCCGGAAGAACACTTTTACATGACTTGCACATGTGATCCGGGGACCAAGGACCTATGCTAGCGTCTCTTACCCGGTAATTAAAATATTACTACGAATATTACAAACAAATTATTTTATTTATTTATTTTTATTAAAAAAGCGCCATGCCTCCTTCTGATGAGAATCAGGCAAGGCCTTACAAAATCGGAGAGCTATACTAACATTGTAGCATTCGATATTCTCTGAAGCAAATTATTTAGTTTATGCAAAATAATTAATACATCCACTAGCGAATTCGAACAAGAATGATAATATTTGTAGTCAAATATGTTACAAATGTGATATTTTTATTAAATACTATATGAACCACATCTAGCAAATTTTGTACCTTCAGTTGACACGTAAACTTTGTGATTAAGAACCACATGATTATGATTATGTTAATAATATGTTAGAATTGAAATTGTACTGTCACCAAAGATTGCATTCCATATGAGTAATTAAGTATTCTTTATTTTCCTTTTTACTTGTTTTTTTATACTTAATTTTTGTTTCAAAATATTTATTCTTTTATCATATAAAATTATATTTTTACATATTTTTTAATGTACTTTTGACTATTTCTTATTATTCAGAGTATCAATCAATTAGTATATAGTTTGAGTGAGTGACATTTTATATTTTCAATGTACTTTTGACTACTTTTTTTTATTAATCAATATTTAAATGACTAAAAAGATAAGTAAAAAGGAACAAACAAAATACTTTATTAAGTATGTAGACAAATTTTTTTTTTATATTCATTAATTAGAGATAATCATTACATTTTAAGATGATAAATGAAATTTCTATAAAAAATAATCTAAAACATCACTTCTATTCCAACCTGATCAAATCTTATCTCAGGTTATTTTAGTTGTAAATCCCTAGATATTTTTACGTCAATTAATAATTAATTAAGAATAAATAAAATTTTACATATATATCCACACAATTAATAAATCAAACAATAATTTAATGAATGTATTGATATTATAGCTTTTATTACATATACATTAAATAAGGGTTTAAAATTCTGCGTCGAATGTTGCGTGAAAATTAAAGTGGCAGAGTATTTTAAAACAGATTTTTCTTGGATGTCTGGTAAAATCGGAGAATATTTATTTACAAACTTTTTAATCAAAATAATCACTGATATTCATATAAATGGAATACAATATAAATACAAATAATTATGCTCAAATAGAAAACAATCAACCAACAAAATCAAATCCAAACAATATTTTATGTTGGAAATACTATACACTAAATTCAAATTTAAAAAATTCAATTCACAACATTTAAGTCAATATTTTTGAAATAGACTAGGTATGATTAAAAAAATAAATTTGATAGTTATGTTTTCACCTATGTGTGTTTGTTTGACTAGGACTTAAGACAGAGTACTATTAATTTCGTTTTTTCTCTTTCCAAAACTCATTAAACTATTGTCCCAATATTTGAGCTGTGTCAATTGTTATTGTATTGCACCAGACTCTTATGGCCCTTTATCTCTCATTCGCCTCTGCCTTTTAGCCTACTTTCATCTTGGGTATTTATCTATTTCTCACCTGCATTTTGTTCAATTATTTTTTATTCAGTAATCTCTAGATTTATATATGTAGATCTTGCTTGTGTGTATTTTTTTTGGGTTTTTTTGAGTATTTTTTTGGGTTTTTAGAGTATTTTTTTGGGTTAATGATTGGTTTAGTTGCATTTTCTTGAACTCTTTTCGACTGGATAATATCTTCAGTTATATATCTAGATTTTTGCTAGTGGGTATTTTTTTTTTCATTTTTTAGTTGATTTTTTTTGGCCTTTTGGCAAAATAATTCGTTTGGTTGCATTTTGTTGAACTTTTGTTTTACTGAATAATATATTCAGTTATATATGTAGATCTTGCTAGTGGGTAATCTTTTGTTCATTATTTAGTTGATTATTGTGGCTTTTTGGGCAAATAATTCATGACTTTTGAGGGGCTTTGTTGTTTTAAGATTGTGGTTGATTATTGGTATATGGTATCCATGATTGTGATAAGTTGTTTGACCATACAGTAAATCACATAAAGTGGAAAGAAAAAGTCTAGAGAGAGAAGAACATTATGTTGGTTGTTATTGTCATTGAAAGTGTGGTACTTTAATTGAGTGTCTATTTCATTCTTGCCCTTCTTTTTCATTTTTCAAACATAATTGATATATTTAACAAAGCTTTGGTTGTGGTGAGTAAATATTTGTAGATTTTAACTTTTTTGTTCCCCCTCCCCCTTTGGGTATAGGGAGGCCAGTGAAGATGCCAATTTATCAGCCTAGCAAGAGGGGAGGGCTGATTGGGTACGACGGAAGTGGCGGTCAAGTTTTAGATGTAGATACTGCTGTAAGAGATGGAGTATTGGGAGGTATAGATGGTGGTAGAGGAGGTTTTGGTGGTGGGGTTTGTGAGAAGTTGGATCTCAAGAAGTTGATTGAGGAGCTTGATTTGCCTGAAATTCCATCTGTGTTTATATGTCCGATTTCGTTGGAGCCTATGCAAGACCCTGTAACACTTTGCACTGGTCAAACCTATGAAAGAGGTAATATCTTGAAATGGTTCAGTCTAGCACACTACACTTGTCCAACAACTATGCAAGAACTTTGGGATGATACAATTACACCTAACAGTACCCTTTACCATTTGATTTATACTTGGTTTTCTCAAAAGTACTTGCAAATGAAGAAGATATCAGAAGATTTTCAGGGGAAGGCATCAGAGTTGATTACTACACTAAAGAAGCTGAAGGGTCAAGCTCGGGTAGAGGCTCTCCAGGAGTTGCGAAAGATTGTAGCGACTCATACAACAGCCAGGAAGACGGTGGTGGATGAAGGTGGGGTGGAGTTACTTTCCACTCTATTGGGCCCTTATACTTCACATGCTGTGGGCTCTGAAGTTATTGCTATTCTAGTTAAACTTACACTTGACTCTGAAAGAAAGTCAAATTTAATGCAGCCCGGGAAAGTTTCTTTATTAGTTGATATGTTGAGTGAAGGATCAACTGAGACAAAATTGAATTGCATTGGTGTGATTCAATATCTGATGGAGGATAAGGAGTTCATGATAGAAACCATTTCCAGCCACAGGCTGTTTGTTGCTTTAATGAGGCTGGTGAGGGATAGACGAAATACTGGAGGGCAGTTGGCTGCCCTTATGCTTCTCAAATTGGTTTGCTTACATAAATCAGTGCTGAATGTAGTTGTAAGCATTGGCTCCATTCCTCAGTTAATTGAATTGTTGCCCGGGTTAAATTTGGAATGCTTAGAATTGACCTTGTTCATTTTGGAAGCCTTGTCATCTGTTCCAGAAGGGAGGGGTTCTCTGAAGGAATGCCTTGCCACCATACCAAACTTGGTAAAACTGATAATGAGATATTCAGAAGTTTGTACAGAGTATGCTTTATCGATCTTATGGTCGGTATGCAAACTTTCCCCTGAGGAATGCTCTTCGATTGCTGTGGATGCGGGTCTTGCAGCTAAGCTATTGCTTGTTATCCAGAGTGGTTGCAGTCCTGAATTGAAGCAACGAGCGGCTGAGCTCTTGAAGCTTTGCAGTTTAAATTATTCCGATTCAATGTTCATCTCAAAGTGCAAGCTTACAAGAACCATCCAATGAAAGGGGAGTACTTCTATGTATAGTCCATATCATATCACCATTGTTGGGTTCACGGCTGCCACGCATATTGCTGGAAAGGGAAGTGAAGCGACAACCAGACATTCCAAGTTTCTTGGGTTTGATCTAAACAAATAACACATTCAAGCATGTTTCAATTGTATAAATTAGTGTTCTGTATATATGCTCATGGCCCAGATTTGATGTCTGAATTACATAAAAGAGGCATCTCGGCTTCCTCTGCAGAACTCTTGGTATAGCCTTCTCGATAGAGATCATAGCTTAGGTTTCCTCAATTTATGAATAGTCAGAAGTGTATGATGAACTATGCATATAAATTTTGAATACAGTATTATTATCATGGTTCAAAGTTGAAATAATAAAAATATGAAATTTTGAAAGTATTTCCATACTCTACACACTTCTTGACTCATGCAGGTGGCGGAGAACTGAGGCAAAGAATTAAGGAGGGTCAAAAGCATTAAATCTATTTAGAGCAATTTTTTAATTATTGAGGGAGGAGGCATTTGTTATATTTTGTCTAAAATTATTTGTATTTAAACAATAAACTCTAAATTTTTAAAATTCAGGGGCGTTGTCCCTTGAAATTTTCTAAACTCTGCCACTACTTTGCTTAGACAGATGATATTGGGAGTCCACTTCATCGGACGTCTATCAATCTATCACTCAATCACAATTTATTTATTGGTTTCTGTTACGCTTCCTCTATGTCCTTAGGACAAGGTTTTAGATGCGTGCACACCTTATGTTTAAAGGTTAAGGTCATTGAATACCTTCAGCTGTTCTGCATACATGAATTGAGTACCACTGTTCCAATCGACAATGACGATTATGTTTAAGGGTTAAGGTCATTAGAATGTAATAATACCATAGCTGTTGTCTCTGGTATTTCTTTTAGCTATTTAGCAAATTAAATAGATGTATGACATGAAGGTGTGCTATATTTTCTCAACTGCTATGTACATTTGTAAGGCACATTATGCTAATAGGCACTAGTATAAAAGATCATGTGGTTTGTTTATTAGAGCATCTTGTTCGTTCGATCACTGGGTATGATGAGCAAGGAAAACGAAATTCATCGTAGATTCGCAATCCAACCTTTAGCTATTAGCCCCTTAGAAACTGGGGTATAAATCTATAGAGGTTTTCAATTAATGAAAATACAGATTTCTACTTTGTGATACAATATCGAGATACTCAGTGTAGCAATGGGGTCATGACCCTTCACTGCTATATTGTTCAGGATATTGTATGGTAGCCTTACTTTTTTGTTTATATTTAGGTTCCCTGTGAAGTTTGCTTGTTGCGAGTATTTGTTGAAAAAGACACTTTTAACAAATGGAAACACAAGTTGATAGAATAAAAGATTCAATATGTACACTGTATACTACAGTAAATAATAAATAAATGTCCTCATTATTTACATATCTAGTATGCTATGCTCCATTTTCTACGGCAGTATATGCAGAGGCGAATCATATATTTATTTTATGAACTTATTGGTCTGACCTAGAAAATTCCCTGATAATCGCTCAAGTTGAGACCATAACAAGTTTCCAAGAGAGGGCCATGGTCGTTCTAAACTGCCGCTACTGCTGGAGATATACGAAGAAGATGGTTGTGAAGGCGAGTCAAATGCTTTGTCAACAACGAGGACAGTGGCTCCAATTTCTCTCCTGACCATCTCCAACGTTTCCACATTCACATTTTGTCCAGATACATCTTTTACATAAAATGTCCCTATTGCTCTTTCCCCAGAAGTTCCAAGCTCAGCTCTCGTAATTGACAGTCCATTCTCTCGAAACACTCTCGTGATGTGTGATAGCAATCCTACTCTGTTCTCAGTGCTGACATCCAATCTCAAGCCCTACATACATAAACCATTTATGTTACTCTACATAAGTAAAAAAATTTGTTCGAGAATGGTGTTATATAGTAGTAAATGTGTCGAAACATACATAAGAAATCCTCCTTTCTGTTGCTGCAATTAGGCACTGGCTGAATGTGCGTCTGTCGTTCTCTGTATCTAAAGTGCATCCGTCCTGATGTCTTACGTAGTATTCCTGCATTTTTCAATAATGATTCTCGACAAAAATGAAACTAAACTCCACTTTTTGATTATGATACTCGGTGAAAATGATACTCGATTATTAGTTAAGTTAAGATGGGATTACCTGAACACCAATGGAATCTTTAGCCCTAATAGCAGCATGATACACCACGTACTTCATGTCTGTAAGAGCGCACACTGTATCGAACAATAGTTTTGGCCGGTCTCTACTTCTTACAGTTACCATATAGTAACCTCTTTGTTTGCAATTGTCTATTCTAACATGTGTACCATCACATCCTTTTAGGTGTTGTTGTCTATCATCATACTTGATCCTCCCATAGATATCATCTTCATCGCTATCAACCTCGCAACAAGAGCAACAACCCTCGTAGTCTTTATCCGCGGTCATCAACTGGTGGAGCCGCCTCTCAGTGTGAGTCATGCTACTAGTTGGTACAGTGAGCCTCACGCTGCGTCTCTCTCCAGTGAAATGGTGTGCTTCAATGACATTTTCCACTTGTGCTTGCACATGAGCCACCCTACATGGGTCAATTATCGGACCGCCCATTGGCAGATCTTCAACATAGATGATGCAAGCCAATCGAGTCTTATGAGTCCAAGCCACCGCAGCAGTAATGTGACATCCTAGTTCGGCAAGTACTGCTGATATCTCGGACATCATTCCAGGCCTGTCTGTCCCTGTCATCTCAAGGGCGGCATATTCCGCCATCAAGATATGACGAGGTTTCAATTTTCTACCCATGGATCTCTCCACCTCCCCTGCTGCTCTATTATTTGCAGATATTTTCTGTTGAGAAATGGTAATTTGGTTTTAACTCTTTTATCAATGTAGACGATTCTTCAAATAGGTAAATGACCAACCATGAAAAGATCATGGAGGAAAAGAACCAACCTCTACAATGTAATGCATAAGGTTTTCATCTGTAACTTTCTTCCCCATTTGGTCTGTCACATGGAATACTGACTTTCATGGAATCAAAAAACAAATTTATGATAAGAACATTGATGCAATAAATATTACAAGTAATTAATCATTCTAGTTTCATGAGATTAGTTGTACTTAATCTTAGATCTATAAGGATTGTAGGTTTAGTCTTTGATGTTAGCTAATGGTTGCAACTTTTGTCCTCTGGTCAAGGATAACCAAGAAGTAAATGTTACAACTTCTAAATAGTTACAGACACGTCCGGATCATCTCAAACTATTTTACTTTCAAAAGATATTATGTGAGCTTCCAACTTTCCTTACATGATATCGTACCTTACTAGTACATAAATATAGTAAATATTGTTGTGTAATTAATTAGATTATAATTTGAGTGTTTTGCTTTGTATATCTTCTACTAAATAGAAGTCTCAATATATTATGGCTCGAATTTTTTTTATAAGTGTCAGATAATTACAATTTTCAGTTAACCTCGGTTTCGATTAACTTTTAAATATTTTTTCAAATAATACTAATTATAAAAATATTTTATTTAAAAGTCCAAATTTTCATTAAAAATGTATTTCAATCATTTTAAATTACATTGCATTAATTTTAAAATATTTTCTTTTATTTTTAAGTTAGTTAATAAAGTTGAATATTTTAATTTGTTATAATATCAAAGTTCTATACAATTTTTTTATATATATAAAACTTATCTTGAGTTTTCAGGATTTCATATTGTGTCTTAAATATTTTCGAAAAGTTTCTTGTGTTTATCAATCTGAAATTATGTTTGACAACGAAACTTTGAATCATGAGTGTAGCCGTCTAGTAGCGAGTATCACACAAAGTGTATCTGACGGTCTATTACCGATATAGACAAAACAAAAAGTACTTTTCGGAATAGATCGTTTGTTAGACTTTGTGTGACACACTGTGTTGCATTCCGTTGAGATTATGACATGTGTCTTGCTTGTTTCTAAAAGTTAATTCAAAAATAAAAAATAAAACATATGTCATCATCATAATTGATTGTAACATAAAATCTCATACAAAATATAAGATTGATCCAAACTCATACTCTTGAATTGTTGAGTAAAGGATCAAAGCTGCAGCCTTTGTCAAACATCACGGATCAAACTCGTAACACTTGAAACAATTGGGACTAATATGTAATGCTATATATGTCCAAAGTTGCTATTTTCATCTACTTGGAGTAATGTAATATTAAAAACAAATACAGTCCTCCGTATTAAGCTACATTAAGACTAATTTATGATAAAAGCATGCGATAGTCTTTATTTTAATGGATCAATTAAGTGGGGATGAATGGGTACTAACCGTCCATTAACCAATCACCATCGGAAGAGACATATGATTTGGATATCAAGAGGTCTAGGTCTGTCAGAACTTGGACCATCTCTAGCAAGATCCCATGTTTGTTTGCACTGTCAACCTGTGATAAAATGAAGAGTCATTGGTAATTGCATGATAAACTGTAGCAAAATGTGATATCCTAATTGTATAACAATAATATTTAACATGATAATTTTGATTCAACGAAGTTGTCTCGACAAATTAAAATTATAAAATTTGTTAATTTCGATCAATTAAAAACAAACCCGACTAAGGAATAATGGGGGTAGCTTTCATTTATTTAGTAATGTCCATGGTACGTTCTTTACATGAAAATGTACTACGTATACTTAACAAAAAAGTTTGTTTGCACAATAGAAACAATCCACTTTTCCAACATGATATATATATGTCTCTATCATCATATAAATTACTTCTCAGTTTCACAATATATATAGGAGATAAAGTATAAAGAAACTTGAATAAATGTATTCATTATACGAATTAGTTCTAACCTTCACAAGTGTGCTTTCCGGGCAGCTCTTGTTATCAATACAAACCCTTTTGAACATAACACAAAATAGAAAAACACTATAAGTAAAATAATATACTACTCTCTATATCAATGTCAGTGTCCTATTGAATTTCTTGGTTGACATAATTATTTGTAATATATACCTGGGAGGATTTAATTTTTGAATGAGCATTTCGACCTCAGGATCAACATATTGTTTGTAAGAGATTTCCATCGACATCATTGTTTGCCAAAGGAGATTACAAGTCTTGCTTGTCTTAACCTAAATCAAAGCTATTCAATTTTAATTACTTATAGACCCCCTTTCATGGAGAAGAAAATAAATTACTTTCCTAGAAATAAATAGAGGGTAAATCAAGTTTTATTTTTACAATTTTAAGTAAAAACTCTTCTATTAATAAGAAAATCAAAATATTCGGTTTATCCAAACTTTATTTAGGATTTTATGCATATTGTTTTTTGTTATTACAAAAAATTGTTGCATGATCTCTCTTTTGAAAAACATACTTATTATTATCATAATATGATGTTAACACTTAGCGAAAACAAATGTCATCAGTCATCACTTTCGAATGAAAGAGTAAAAGGGGTGAGATTAGAGATTAGCAAAAACAATTGAACATTACAACGTTTATAATAGACAATTTATATAATGTAGGCAAAGTATTGCTAATTCAATCGAATTACCTGATAATAACGAGATGATGAAGCTCCTAAGATTGATCAATATCATCCTTTCTTGGGAGAGAGAGATGGAGCAGGAGAGAAGAGAAAGAGAAAAGAAAAACAAAATAGCTAAAGAATAGGAAAAGTAAAACGAAATCCGCAAAAAAGTAGATATACCAGGTCAAAGTCAAAATAAATCCCATAAACAGCAAGACTTTCCGTGATCGACAAGTACTTATTTGCATGCCGTACAAGAAGACCAGCATGGCTTGCTATTTATTGGTCTTCTTTGCTCAGGTGGCAACCCAAACCGAAAAAGGGATTATTGGAGTACTATATAGTAGTTCCACAAATTTGGGCTAATTAGTTTGGTTTCATGTAGAAATTAGAGTAGAAGGCATTAAATATTGTCGTTTCTTTTTCTTAAACCTACAATTAGGGGAATATCTGAGTCCAAGAATTCAAGTAGGGATTATATTGTATCACCTAACGATTGAGGTTTGAACTTCACCATAATCGCTAGATGTATTTTAGTATTATTTACGAAGATGCGCATTAATATAATTTAAATCCTTTGTAAATCCACCCAAGTATTAAACAATTTATCAAATCGACGTGTCAATTATCAATCTATCAGTTTTCTAAAATATCACTGAATTTCTCGAGACGCCGGATTCGATCACGTAATTTCTGACTTGATTCAAGCCAGCCTCGACCGGGCGCGCCCCCTATCAAGCAATGACTGACTCAGGCCCTAACCGGGTCGTACGATCCTATCCTAAATGGGACTGAATTTGCGCTGTAATCAGTCAGATTTGATCCCAAACAAGCGGGATTACACACCTCAGGCGGCACTGCATGTCTCCTGATCAATTCTGGACCCATAGACTTGACAGTTAGCCTCGAGCCTTCGACTAAGCCCTACCTCGATATCCAGCCATGAAATTTCAACAAATAAGATAAATTGCATTTAATCGCTTCGACTGATCTTGGTCTATAGACTCGAAATGTGGGATTTAGAGTCGATTTGAATTTCGTGTTTAGCTGTATGCCTAAATAGCTTTGATCTCATATAAATAAACTGACTTTTAAGTGTATATCACTATCCTGAATCCTCGTGTGTTATTACCGTCAAGAGGGATATGTTTGTGATCACAAGAGATGCCTTAACAAATTATCTGTTTTCCGAATGTACTGTATTGCGGCTCCATGGAGCTTATATCTTGCCTATGATTTACTAAGTGGGTATTTATAGCTAATCATGTATTATTTCATTTATTTATCTCGGAATGATTTAGATTCTCATCGGCTTTTTTGTCTTCGATCCTCGAAATTATCGGCTCAGGCAAAGCTAATTCAACCTCCCTCGTAGCTAATTTTGGGCGTCTATTTCTGTAATGGAAGCTGAAGAATTTTTGTCTTATTCACTCAAATTTCTTCAATTTTAGGGCACTGTTTAAAGCTTATAGGTTGGAAGAGATTTGATGTTTTTCTCCCGAATAAGCAATAATCTTCAGCGTTTACGTAAATACATTCGAGTCGTTTTACGTTAAATTCTCTCGTAAGTTTTTGTTGTATTTTTTGTGTGTTTCAGACGATTCGAATTGGTCGAGGCAGTGGATATTTATAGCTACTCCACTTTTGATTGGTGGATTTAAAATTTAATAATAAAATAATATTATTAAACAATTCCACCGCCGACCTTGGAGCAGACGGCGGAATTCATTTTTGTTCAAAGGGTCGTTTACCTATTTCCTTTTACTTTTTTATCGAGCTTTCATTTTGAGTCCGTTTGTCAAGAAAATCGTATTTTTATTCCGGTTTTCTCTTCCAATTTATTATTTTAATTTCGTAAATTCTAGTGGAACAACATTTTTAATGCCACATCATCACAATGCATAATTAGATTTTTAATGAATGATAAACCTTAATTTTTACCACTTTAATTAATTTTAGGTGGCTAAAATATCTGAAACCCTTAATTTGACACGTGTTCTAAGTTTTAATTAAGCGCTTCTGACAAAAAACCCCTAATCAACACATTTAATCAGATGATTGGTATTTATTTAATTATTTTAATTAATCCAAATAAATTGAATTTAATAAAAAATAATAAATAAAATTTGACGGTCTACATCGACATCAATCATTATAAGAGAGTGTCTAATCAATACATTAATAAATCATCACCTCCAAAAATTAAATATTGCCTTTTTTAAAAAACAAAAATCCACAATCACTACTTTTTGAAAGATATAATTTTGAATTTTGAAGACTTTTTAAATTTGATGATTATAAACGTTATGTATATAACGCAATTTGAGATATGTTTATAGAGAGTTTATATCAGTAACTAAGTTCGCTTTAGACCATTGATGCAAAGAAGTGTTTTCAAGCAACAATGTTCCTCAAATTGTGAAAGCGGTCATTGATCTTGAGAAATGAGAAGCATGAGATTCAATACATTCGATACTTACGGTTTTGTTAGAAATATCTGTGCCGATATGAACTCCTGATCGCAAAAGCATCATCTATAGTCGCCCCAACTCCTAAGTTTAAGAGCAAGTTCAATCATTTCGATGACATTTAGCCATTTGAAATGAGAACCATCGAACTTCTTTGCCATAAGATCTCATAAGTTTAACAACAAGGGATTTTTCGCCAGCTTCGAATCGACTCGATGGCTTGCAAATACTCTTTTGCACTCTCGGTTTCGGGGAAGTGAGGTTTGGATGCTGATATCGATCAACATTCGCATAAACATAATAATTAGCCTACAATCGCTCCCAATCGTAATGACGCTTGTTATCCTCGGTAGTACTTTCTTCAAGGCAGAGCAGTCGCTCAAAACGTAAGAGCCATGTCCGTCCAACTCAAGTAATCCTTAAGGAAAACTCAACTTCGCTTCTTCCATTACGGTAAGCTGGTTCCATCAGCTCGATAACGGATGCCGCCATCAGGTGCTCAAGGTAAATTAATCAGAATTTAGAGATCTAAGAATTTAGGGCCTAAAATAATAGCTCGATATAAATAAACAACATAATTACACTACTAGAATACAGGGCAAAAGAGACGGGGAAAATCCCGACTCCAAATTTGGAGACGGGCGGACGACGGGCTGGAGACGGGCTTTGACTTAGCCCGAATAGTCAAATTGGGCTTTATACGGAATGCTTTGTAGACAGATACGCCTAAGTTGGGAAAATTAAAAAAAAAAATTAATTAATAAAATACTATATTTCCCGAATCTGTTCGTCTCCAATAGTTTTTCATATAATTGAATTGGGATACGGTTTATCGTCGGGTTATTTTAATATCTTTATTGATAAAAAATAATTACAAAATGAAAATATACCCGACGGTTCCCGTCTTTCCATTAATTAGTAATTAAAAATAAAATTATACTCGCTCTCCTTCCTCGTCTCCAATGCTGATAAATCTTTCATATTACCTACGGATTGAGACGGGATTTTTAAATATATTACCTCGCCTCGGTCCCTGCCTCCTTTTAAAGTTTATTTAATTAATCTCCAACCCCCACCCCCTACGCTAAAAATTACCCGGCCAACCCACCCCCACTCCCCACCAAGGAAAGTTAAAACAGCCCACCGTTGCTCCCCCGCCTCCCCCACCGCATCCGACCCGCCACCCCACCCCACCCCGGCCAAGGAAATCAATTCACCACCCCACCCTACCCCAAAAATCGATCCACAAATTTACCCACCCGCACTCGACGACGACGCGCCACCACCGGACGATCGAGCAAGGCCACCGGATTTATTAAGGTTAGATTCCTACATTATTACATTAGTTAAAGTTAATTAATTTGTTAAATAGTTTATTTGATTAGTTAAATGGTTAATTTCATTAGTTTAAGCCATTTGCCGAACAGAATAAAATTACATGAAATTGCTAATGACGTGTTAATAAAATTGTTAATTTGTATAGTTTAATTGTTAATGAAATTGTTAATTTCATTAGTTTAAGTTAATTTGTATAGTTTAATTGTTAAATTTAATTTGTTAATTAAATTACAGCAATTTGAAATTGTTAACGCAGCTGTTAATGAAATTGTATGGCTTTAATTGTATTGTTATCAAAATTGCAATGATAAGTTAATTAACTATTTATGGCCGTTGTGGAATAGTTTATGGTAAACAGAATTTGGTGACCGGAGTGTTTTAACTATCAAATTGCAATTGTTAATTGTTAATAGTACGTTTAACTATTTAAATCGTCAGATAAGATTAAATCGTTGAATAGTTAATGGTTGATTAAGATAGTTAAATTCTTAACGGTTAATGAAGATAGTTAATTGTTAATGGTTGAATAGTATAGTTAATTGTTAAATTGTTAATTAGTTAATTTGTATAGTTTAGTTGTTAATGAAATTGTTAATTAGTTAATGGATGAATAGTATAATCAAATTGTTAATGGTTTATATTAGTTAAATTACTTAAATTGTTAATGGTTTAAACATTAGTTAATGAAATTGTTAGTGAATGATTTAAATTATTTAGTGAAATTGTTAATGCATAGCTTAACTTGTTATTGAAACGTAGCTTAGTGAAATTGTGAATATTGTCCTTGTTAATGTTGTTAGTCAGTGAAAAGTTGTTAATTGTTATTTATGACAATAAGCACTGTTGGGTCATAATGCTTTATATATGTTGTGAATAGTCATGGCTTACTGTGAATACAGCACATGAATAAAGGTTAATTGCTAGTTGCGAATGCGCTTTTAATTGTTAGTCAGCGAATGGTTTGAATGGGGCTAAAATATTTCTAATTTTGATTGCAGGCCGTGACGGCACGCGCGGTAATAATAGAAGCGGGAAGCGAGAAGATAGTAGAGAACGATGCAAGAAAATAATTCTCCAAAAGGCCGAGGACTTCCGGTATTCAGATAATGAGCCGGATTTGATTCCCCGTCCCGCCGTATAAAGTAGAGTCGCCTCCCCAAGCATTTACATCGGGCTGATACACACGGGGGTCGGAAGCGTTCAGTCAAGCCGGTCGGCCCACGGCCGGGTTCGAGCCGCCCTACGCGGTCTTTTCTACCGCTTCGTGGACTCACGGACGGGCGACGAGCCCCTCGCTACGCTCGACGCTGATGACGATGATTTAGGCGACGGATCGACCGGGACGCATCCCCGCCGAAGACGCCAACAGATTCTCGCCGCAAGCGAGGAGATGACTATCCACCGAGATTGTCCCCCATGGAAGAAGCTCGAATTGTAGATCCGCTTACAATTCGTAAGTTCCTTACAATTGTCTAAATTAATTGAAATAGCTATTTTTATTTATGTTTTTAATCCTTTGACGCTTTTGATTTTACTTTAGGTCATGCTGCCAAGTGTCCTCGATGCTGAAGCTGCTCTTCCGCTGGGTATTTACGACGTTGGCTCCATCAAAGTTCTCAAAGGCCCTCGCATGCATCGATCGAGATTGGGGTGGACGCATATCCGGAGATCGCTCCTGCAAGTCTTTTGCAAAATAAGAAGAAGTTTAAAAATAGATTAGTGAATTATAGTCTAATTAGATTTTGTTTTATTTGTTTTTTTCGCAAGTGAGAGATAGGCAGCGAGGCATCAATGCATGCATGTGCTCAACCGAGAGCCCGAGCGAGACCGGGCAAGAAGCGGAGAACTTCTGACCTCCACGGCAGTGGTACACTCTCTCGGTACCGGATGGGGAGCCGAAATTGACATGCAGCCAACAAGCTACCGCGTATTCTCCGCATCCGACAGCCAGTATATTCTCGCTTATCAGAGATTCGACGAGCGCTGGCTGGATCGCGGTAGACAAAGTAGTCAATCGACGTAGCTCGGAGGGGGCGCCCAGCGCTGTGACGCCCAACATCCATTCGGTAGCGTCACCGGGTCGAATCGTCGGGTTTACGAGGTAAGAAATAAATATTTGTTTTTAATTTTTTGTTTTATTTTTATTCAAATATTTCAGGTTCGGAATTTCTAATAATCAAGTATTCCTTATTTGTATTTCGCAGTTAAGACCGGGAAAAAGGGAAGTTCACCACCGGGTATCCTCGACGGGTTACTTAACAAAATAAGAAGATAGTGATACTTCTCCCTCAGGAGACGAGCGGTAAGCTTTATGACCCGGCTGGGATACTGAATTTGTAAGTATATTACTTGTCCATATTTGTCATAATAGTAGTTTGTGATAGTGCCTCGCGAATAGTATTATGAATGTATACTTTGTGAATAGTTGTGCATGTGTATAGTTTATACTTGTTGTTGATTATATATTGAATTGTATAGTCATTAATGATTTTAATAGCCTAATGTGTATACTGCTTATACTTGCTGTGAATAGTTTATGATTTGCATAGTGGTCAAGTCGCTGCTTATACTTGTTTAGTTTATGATTCGTGGAAGTCAGCTTATAGTTTATTATATTTCATTAAAGTTTATACCTTTCGCTTATACTTGTTTCGGGCAGATAGTTTGGTGATTCGGGGAATAGTTGTTGCGAATGATTTGTGAATAGTTGCTGATTATAGTTTATACTTCTGTTTGGTTTAGTTTCAGGAATAGTTTATGGTTGTTTAGTTTAGTTTAGCTTATGGTTGTGAATAGTTTATGGTCGCGAATTTATTGTGAATAGTTTACGGTCATGTAATAGTTTAGCTTAGTTTATGACGCGTGGAATGGTCAGGAATAGTTTGGTGATTGTGAATGATTGTCAATGGTCAAGTAACGATTGTGAATAGTTTACATCGGTGGAATGACAGAATAGTTTATGGTTGTGAATGATTGTGCGAATCGTGTTCAAAATATGAACAAAGATGTAGCCTACGCAGGCTTACGGAGTAGACAAAGATCCGTGCTGGGCCTATCAGCGGCGACTCATGCGATTCCCCACGGACGCCGCCCGTAAGCGACTGGGCGGCGGCGGTGCTCGGTGCCGCGAAATTCTGCCTCGAAGCTTGCCGGATTATCCGCCTATACCACTACCATCTCGGCCGGCTGGGAAGCCGGGGTTCGAGGAGTTTCACGGCTCAAGCGAAGAGGCAAACGAAAGAAAGAGGCAGAAAGAGGGAGCGAAGCAGCCAAGGGAGGAGTTTAAAAAATGTGAAGCTAGACAAGCGAGGAGTCGTTCTCGAAGGTTGAAATTCTGAGGCCGATTTGACAGTCAGTTCGCCTATGTCATGAAGCTAGTAGTCGGGCAGCTCTTCCAGTGACCCAGACTGACAAGAAGGCCAAAGAGATCTACACATGGTAGCTCGACGGCCACTGGATTGTTGGCCCACAGAAGGGACGACACTCCACCTCGGCTCACGCCCGCCACAGAGCCTCAAGGCCCGAGACCTGCATCTCGCCTCACCCCGATTTTCCCACATGCCTTACCTCAGATTTGTTCTCGCCCAAAACGAGCATGTATGGTTGGGGATTGACTCATTGTATATCGAAACTATTGTAAACATGCACTTACATTTGATTGTGTTATGTACATTTGTTATGATTGAATAGTTGTTTTCTTTTACTCTTATAATACCATTGTTGTGTTTATTTGTTTATTGGTTATGTTTACATGTCAGCTATTGGTTATCATTGTGTTATGATTGAATAGTTGTTTACATTTGTTATGATCAATAGTTATTTGCAAGTTGGAAGCTGCTTATATTGATTCTGCTTTTATCTGCAATACTGACTGGAGACGGGAGATTTTCGAGTCGGGTAAGAGAGATTTTGCCATTTAATTGTACCCCTACTGAGACGGGCGTAGACGGATTATGAAAATGGAGACGGCTGACGGTTCGAGACAGACTTATTAAAAAAGTGCACTTTCACATTCCTAAGGTATTGTAACCCCATTCACCTACGGTGCTTGTATTTGTTTGTATGTACCATTAATTTATTGTATATGAAGCATAATATATGTTTTAAATGAATCCTAACTAATAACAAGTTATATCAAGGCATATTTAGTTATACAACATTCATAATCACATATACTATGATTACATTACATGCAAGTACGACGTACATTATAAGATATTTTTGTTCATCAACAATTAACGAGTAACGACTCCATCACACGCTAATATGTATTTGGTATGCGCCGCAACTCTATACTTTACGTAATATTGCCTGAAAGAGCAACATATCATATCAATGTACATATCCACTAATTCAATATTATTTACATTTATCATATCTCCACTAATATTATTTTCAAATATAATATGTCCATTGACAACGTGACTGTAAATTGTAAAAAACTATTACATTTTTAATAAAATGGAGACGGGACTGGCACGGACCTGCCTCTCTTTCCCCTTCCAATTTTAACTGTTTCCATCCTGCCTCCATTCACGATACGTCCGATACACCATCTCTACCCCTGTCACTGCCTCCCAACCGCTCCACTTTAAGAGACGGATTTCGGGGACGGCCTCCTGCCTCCATCCCGCCTCCTTTATTATTGTTATACCATATTTGAAATATTTTTAAATACCCGCTCTTCATCCTTTCCTCTTTGTATTATTCAAAAACCGTCTATCCCGCCCTATTTGTATTATGAAAACCCCGCCTATCCCGTCTCCTTTTGTAGTGTCATAATATTTGAATATTCTTTAAATACCCGTCTCCATCCCGTCTCCATTTTTATTAGTATACTATTTGAATTATATTTAAAAACCCGTCTCCATCCCGTCTCCATTTGTGTTGTGAAAAACCTGTCTCCATCCCGTCTCCTTTTGTAGTGTTATACTATTTGACCATTATTTAAATACCCGATCGCATCCCGCCTCCGCATCAAGAGTCGTTTCGCAATAACTTTAAAAAATGCAATCGTATCGAAACACTTATACACACAAAACACAATCAAAAACACCCACAAATTCCTAAAAACGCACCTCCACCAAAACCACCCAATCAAACACCATTATTACGCACGTTCGAAATTGAAGATAATTCACAATTGTTACGATATTCTATGAATCACTAATTATAACCTAAGTTTTCTAGTGGTTAAGGTAATAGCCATTCCAATTAATTGTTTCAATATTTAGTAAACCAATTTAATTTCAATACATTTAGTTACAATGGCTCAAGATCGTTTTGACATATTAATCGCTATCGGGTAGATAATAAAGGTCGACGATTTAATATATGAGCTGCGGTATCGGAATTTACGGACGCTGCTAAAATCATTCTTGGCCAATGATATCGTTTCTGGATAAGATGTCCGTGTCGGAGGTGTCAAAATAGAAATGTGTTGGAAGAAAGTAAGCTTGAGTTACATTTGATTAAGAATTCGCTTTGTTGGAGGATATTCCACATGGGTCTATCAGCGGCGAGAATTTTGTCCTACGTATTTATTCTAATGGTAATCGCCAAGCATGCATGGCGGTTACGTAACGCATCAAGTTATGTCGGGTTTCGATAATCGCATATGCATAAGGGCCGAAGATGGTTTGAACTTACGCATCGGGTGAGACGACGTTGGCTTGGGGGATGCTCTACCACCGGTTCGAGAACAACCAAAATGGTGGAAGGTTATTACCATTTATTTCCGTCAAGGCCGGTGAAACCAAATAAGCATGGGATGGTTGCACCGAATTTACGAAGTTGTCCATTACTACGCAACTGGTTAGCCTGAAGTCTGAATCGCAAATGTCGCAGGAATGTTTCCAACGGTGGGTTTCATAATCGTCGCCAGACGAATAACGGGAGAACATATCGATGATTTTTACGAGGCAAAAAGATTGGTTGAAGTCCTCTCGTTTTCAAATGTAAAATTACATGGTTGTGTCAATAATTGCATGTTGTTTTACAAAGAAATCAAATGTTGACCTCGTACATGCTTGTGGGGAAAGTAGATGAAAATAAGCCTGCACGACGGACAACGTAGTTTATCAAGCGCGAAAAGGCGCCGTATACTTACCACTAGGTCCGCGTCTTCAACGATTATATATGTCGAGGAAAACAGCTCAGGATATGACATGGCACCGTCGAACACAAACAGAGCCCGGATGGATGACTCACTCCAGGATGGCGCCGCTGTGGAAGCACCTTGATGCACCTATCCAAAGATTTTCACAGAAACAGAAAATGTTCCTCGTGATCGGTCAAGGTTTCCGATGGTTTTAGTCCGCTTGACAAGTTTCAAGCGTCATTCTTCTGCTGGCACGATAACTGCGGTATATAATTACCACCAGATTGTGCATGGCGAAACTATATATGTTCTATCGCTAATTATACTGTGGCCTAAAATCCCGTGAGAGTATTGATGTTTTCCTCCCGACTGATTGACGAAGTCAAGGAGTCGCGAATACGGGTATCAGACCCGATGCATCAACTTGGAATGTACTTCAAATACGAGGGTTGCTTTGATGTGGACGATTAGCGATTTTCCTCTCCCCGCATATGGAATGTTATCTCGTTGAGCACACGGAGGTTAGCTTGCCCGTATTGTATGGAAAAATACCGAGCATTTCTCGACTGCCAGGCCGAAAACACGCCGAGCCTCCGATTGCCACCGGCCCATTCTCGCCGGTGTTAAATCCTTTAGAATGCAAAAAAATGCATTTTGTGAAGGGTCGCACTTTCTTATCCACACGTGCACCGTAGAAACCACTTGATGGAGCCGATATATTTGCAGGCGCATGTGCTGCTGATCCATGTGTTCATGGTGTCAATATTCCCACCATGATCGCTGCATAATGCTCATCATAACCGTGTAAGAAAAGCATATTCTGGGAGTTGAGTTATTGGTCGGCACAAAAACTCAGACACAACATCGACTTCATGCACACGGAGAAGAACAAAGGCAAAAATCATGCTGCATACCGTGAATGGATGTTCCCGGAAGACGAAAGATAATGAACGTCGAAAGCCGATATCGAGATTCATTGTTCGAGACCGTAGTCAGACATGTGGGAAATATGGGAGGAAACATAAACCAAAAAACGACTTATACTTTGAACCCCTTCAAGGCACGTAAAGATTTTGAGGAAATGGTTGTCCCGCCTACAATTACCCGATGGATACGCTTCCAAACATTGCAAAGATGCTAAAGAATGTGGAATTTCGGGGCTGACTAAAAGTCACGATGTTCATTATTGTCCAACGGTTATTTCCTCAGAAGACTGGGCCATCTCCGCCTGGCCCCATACGGGAAACAATCACGAGTGGTGTTATTTCTTTCTCGATTTATCGCTGAACAACTCTAAACGTGGAAACGGTGGAGTACCTTTTGGGCGTATTATTGTTGAGATAATTTGTAAGATGGAAAAATCTTCCCACCTTCCTTTTTTGATGTAATGAACACCTTACCGATACATTTGCCATATGGCTTTTACATGAGGTCCTGTGGCAATATAGATGGATGTACCCTTCGAGTCGTGAGTTTTTTACTTTATTGTATTTTCATACTATACCAAATATTTACTCATCTAAATAACCTTACAAATGTTTGCGTATATTTAGGGATCAAGAATTGCAGTGCAAAAAGGCATCGTGGTCATGGTCAATATGCTTGGTGCATATTTGGTCAAAGAGGTTTCAAACTTTTGTTCAATGTACGAGGAAGGATCAAACCAACTTAAATCGACCAGCGAGGCACGACGCACCTGCAACGGATGGATGACCCAAATCCCGCTTTCCATTGCTCGCTACCCGTGACGGCACGCTTAGCCAAGATAGATATTGACGGAAGAATCATACAACATCATTATGTGTATATTCCCGCGGCTGCAAGACATGAAACTCTTCAAGAAATGTATTTTTAGCATTTCACTAATCAAATCTTACGCGGATATAATACTTAACTAAACGTAAAACCTTTTGTTTTAGACCTACCATGATTAAGCTCGACGAGCTGAACTCGATGCAATGCATTTGTTGCAGTAAAATCGCGACGCACAATAATTTCGCCAATGGATTCAAAAAGTATGTACGAATAATACGGACACACACGGACACCGAGAACTTTTCTTATTAGGTCCCGCACTGTAAATCAAAAGGTATAAAGCGGTACTACGCCAACGGTACTATTTTTGATATCGCGTATGATGGTAATAAAAGCACTTACAATAAATGGGGTGTTTCAGGTCAAGTGGTTCACGCTTACCAAGACGATGATCATGTCGACTACAACGGTGTCTTGAGGATATTCGAGTTGTCGCATTTGCTTGAGTTACGAAGAATCGTCGTCCTTTCAAATGTTTTTGGCTCGAATATTGCCACCATGCTTTATCCTGAAGAACGGAACGGTTCAAATCAAACAGACAAAACAGTTCTAAAAGACGAATTCGCTTATCCTAGCATCCCAGTAATAACAAGTATACTATCTCCTCCGTTATGTATCACGCAAAGGGAGATCATAGATGGTAGTCTAATGAAATCGAACGCTGGTAGAAGTTTCCAGTCGATTAGACTATGCAAAATGCGGATGTCTCCGCTGATACCGAAGATATCTTCCAAGAAGAACAACAACCTCCTCTCAAGTTCTAGCCGACCTAATCAATGACGCGTTACCGTTGTTGAACCGGCGCTTTTGTCATTGCTGAAGAGGGACCACGCATGTGGTATCCCATTATGGAGATGGTTCGATTACGAGTCGTACTATCCCTAACGCTGCTCATGACGATGATGAGGAAGCATTTACTCCTGGGACGCATTTATTAGTAGTCAAATATTTTAAGTTGCTGTGTTTTTCTATATAGTAATTTGCAACTTTGTATTAAACTTCATATTGAAATGCACAATGAGCGTAGTGGTGTATTTTTATTTAATGCTGGTATCAGGTTCAAAACTGCGATATGTATTTATTGCTTCTTCACATTTGTGTTTAGCTTATTGGGTGGAGTTTGTGGGTTTGCAAACCGTATCTTTTTTTCTCAGCTTCAGCTATGTGAGTCGGATAGAGATGTGATAAAGACGGGGCTCGGAATAAATGTTCCGCACACTTTTCCGCACGGAGACGGATGGAGACGGGGTTTTCAACTTCCGCATTTCCCCGCCTCCTACAAAATCGAGGAAAATTCAAAAAGCAACTTTCAAATTGAGACGGACGAAGACGATGGAGACAAGATCTGCATCTCATTCCCTATATATATCTCACATTATCATCATTCCAACCATTTTTTTCCCAAACCCACCACATAATATCATCTTTTTTTATGTTATTAATTTCATTTCCATAATTTTATTGTCTACTAACATTAAATTTGATTTTATTGTGTAGGTCACTTTAAAGAGGTAACGTATTAATACTGAATCAATTTTTTTTTATTTCTCAGATGTAATTTATATTTGTTAATATATTTGTAATTTATATTTGTTACTTTGTTGTGGAAATACTATATTCAAGTTCAAATAGGTAATTTGGTTTTTTATTTTGATTTTAGGTCAATGTTTGATGGTTTATATAAATTAATGTTTGATGTTTATGAATTAATACGTGTTGATGTTTATATGAATTAATGCTTGATGTTTATATACGAATACGATGTTTAATATGTATTTGTTATATGAAATTGTTATATTTTTATGTTTGAATCTTTTGGCGTTTTTATATTTGTTTGTATAAGTTTGATTTAATTGAATCTTTTGATATTTGTTTTTAATATTCGATGGGCTTTGTGGGCGCTGCAGCCTCGTTGAATGGAGACGACTATAAAGAATAAAATAAAAATTCGCAAATGCCGGCCGATTTTGCACGGCCCGAGATTCGTGAGTTTGATTTTCTCGCGACGGTTCGAACGAGTCGGTCGTGAAGTCGGTATATACGGAGTCGGGTTTGAGTCGGGAAATGGCATTTGTTCGCTACGTGGAGTCGGATTTCGCCGGGTATATGACACGGCCGGGACTCTATATTTTACATATCGGTGCTCGAGCTCTGGCCAAAGTAGTCGGTTATACGTGAAGTCAGTCGCCGGTTAAACGGAGACGATTTGCGCCGGGGTTTATGGAGACGGCTCGAGACGGCCGCGCGAGACGGGTCATGTCACTGAGAGGCCGGATTCGGGCCAAGTACGTAGACGGGTTGCAATGGGCAAGCTTCAGACGGGTCGAGTCGGCTCTAAGCCCGAAAATATGGCTTAGTTTTGAGTCTAACGCGAGTTTGGGTAGCGATTTGTAGAAGATAAAAGCCGCCGGGTTCTCTCGAGCCCATCCCCGTCTCCAATTGACAAATGCATTTGCCTTTGAGGACCCGGATCGAGCCGCCTCTTTCTCGTATTTCTTAGTAGTGTTAAAGTGTACTCCTGTGGGTAGTCACCTAAAACTATCTACATGATGTTGTTTGATACCATAGTTCCAAAATTATAGTTGATATATTAATTGAATAAATTTCTTAAGTATTGTTCAATCATATGAAATATTATTTGTTTGTGGAAAAAAAAAATTGAACAATATAAATAATTTACATTACTTTATCAAATAATTTTCTAACAAATATATATTTTTATATCATATATTAGAATAACATTAAAATATTCATGATCAAATATTATTATCATTTTGATAAGTACGCGGAAGCAATAATATATCACTTGGCAATTCTTTGTAATAGAAAGGCTAAGCACATGCAGTTCGACATACAAACATTCATATAAGATCAGTACATAGTAGTATAAATCATCGCATAAGTCCGATTAGTAGTCATCCTTATATTCTAGTATTAGCTAATGGGCATGAGAGATTAATTAAATGGGTAACAGATGCATTTAGCCATGCACACTTTATGCTAATAGTGATTCTGATCATTTAGCAAAGTCCATATATATGCCAATACTACTAACTTAATGCCGATTAACAGTAGGTGAATATATATACTAATATGAATGATTATATGTTACACAAATATAATAATCCTTATATATTTACATATAAATACCAATTATAAGCATAATTTTATCACTTGGTGATCTTTGGCACTCCCCAATCATATGTTAACTTTAATAATAACTTCAGAAGATCAAAACCATGATAAAGTTATTTGTATGACATATTCATATAGATAATCATGCATTCACAATCCTAAAGTTCGGATACCACATGTTAGATGATTATTTAAACACAAATATAATCCCAAAAATTCAATTATACGACATCACATATATGTTAACTAATACATAATTGGATCGATGACATACCTCCAGCCATTAGAACGTTGGTAGATTATCGCCGGAAAGATTGAAATCACCAAAGCTCCTTCAATTGAGAAAGAAGTGTTTCTCCCTCTTTGCCTATAAACCTCTTTAGTTATGTGTTTAATTTTGTTATGCATACAATTAGATGGAGAATAGGATGCTATTTATAGGTAGAGGGAGGACCTTTCAAACTCTTCATCATAATCTTCATATTAACTATCCATCAAAGCTAATAATGTAAAGATTTGTAACTCTTGTAACATATGTAATGAATTTGCAATTTAATATGAAATTTAAATATCCTACTAATGACCATAATAATGAGGAAGAATTTTAAATAAAATAAAATAGTCTTACATTCTCCCACTTGGTCAATAGAAGGATCTATTATAATTTTTATATTAAAACATAAGGCCAGATATGCAAATTTATATCATTACTATAAGTGTCTTGACTAACGGTTGTCAATGAAAGTCATGACGTTGCACATGTTGTTACGCAACATGCGTTTACTTCCATGTACTACAACGTTGATAACTCAGATAGCTGCATCAGTAAATAAGAGTAACATAATGGTCACGTTATCGTTCGAAAAGACTATTTCAAGTATCATTCAATTAAACATAGGGTATACATAATATAAAAAAGAAATGACAGATGTTAAAATTTATTAAGAGCTCAATAATTGTTATATATGAGTACAAAGATAAACTAAGAAGATGATAATTAAGAACTATCAACAAGACCCATACTTTCAATATGTCCTGAAAGGTCTTTGGAGGTAGTCCTTTTGTGAAAATATCAGCCACTTGTAAGTTTGTACTTATTGATTCAACAATAATTTTCTTCAGTTTAACATCTTGCTTCAGTAATAGGTATTTTAGGTCCATGTGTTTTGAACCCTTAGTTATCCTATCATGCTTCGAGAAGAAGGCTCAGTTTTCCATTGTCACAAAAGACGCTAACGGCTCGTAGATGAACTTTAAAGCGCCAAACCGCGAGACAAATTACCCACTAATGCTCCTCATCAAGCCTGCAACAGCCACATACTCAGCCATCATAGTGGACCCGAAAAGCATCTCAGATTTTTGGCTTCTCCAGGATATTGCACCTCCACATAAGAGATATACATAGCCAAGAGTACAAACCCGAGTGTCTCAAAGAAGATCTCGAATCGAATAACCAATCACCAAGGCGACTCGATTCGATAAAGGAAAGCATAAAATTCTTGTTCCCTCGAGGTATCTCAATACTTTCTTTATGCTTTCCAAGGCGCAATCCCCTCGGTTTCTTTGAAATCTACCCAAGAAAAACCAACAACATATAATGTCGCTCCTTGCACTGAGAATACATCAAATTTCTGCCGTGCTGGTGTTGATAAGGATATTTTGCCATTTCTTCTCCTTCCATAGAGTCTCAGGACACTACCAAGCAATGCCTGTCTCTCCCCTTTACGCAGCTGGAACAGACTGGAGGAACAATTAAGTCATGCCGACCTCAAGGACTTTGCAATTAATATATGCTTTCGAGATAATCCAGAGTCCTAAGTATCTATCACGGAATATTTCTATCCCGATCACATAGGAAGCCTCACCCATATCTTTCATTTCAAAGTTCTTTGAGAGATAATCCTTAGTTTCACGTAATAAACCGAGGTCGCTACTAGCCAATAAAATGTCATCAACATACAAAATCAAAAATATGAACTGCCTCCCACCGAATCTCGAGGTATATACGTGGTCAACTATATTTTCATTGAAACCGAAACCAGTAATGATTTCATGATATTCTAGATACCATTGTCGGGAAGCTTGTTTGAGCCCATAAATTGATTTATTAAGTTTTCCAGACTATGTCTTCCCCTGCCCTTCGCCATGGCCTTTCAGTTGACGCGACGTAGACTTCTTCTTCCAAGTCTCCATTTAAAGGTGGTTTCTACATCCATTTGATGCAATCCCTCGAGATCATAATGAGATACTAATGCCATAATAATGAGCGAGAATCTTTCCTAGAAACAGAGCGAAAGTCTCACAATAGTCGATGCCTCTTTCCTGAAGGAAAATCTTTTTGAAAACAGAAGTTCCGCTTTATATCGCTCGGTTCTTTTTCGTTAGTCGCTTGGTTTTGAAACCCATTTACAACGGATCGCCTTTTGCCCGGAGGCAATTGAACGAAGTTCCCACACTTGATTATTATTTTCATAGATTTTAATTCATCCTTCATAGCATCAAACCATTTATTAGGAATTAACATCATTCACGGTTGGTGGAATAAGAAATCGGATCCTTAGTCCCTTCGATTCTATTAGATAAAGTTAGCAATCATCAAGAATAGCAAATCGCTTTTTCTCTTTGAGATCGCCTTAATGCCGGGTTCTTGTGGTGCTTCAAGAATATTCTAATCGTGAGATAATCTCATTATGGGCGCTGGTGATCATTTATGAGATTTTCTCATCGTGAATGTGTTCATCAACGCGAAGCCTCCCGCTTTCTCTCTCGAATAAAGTGGTAAAGGAATGTGTGCCCTTATTTCCCCGACAACCACTTCTTGTAGTTTAGTACTCCCACCGATTTACCATTTCACATGTATCCGACATTTCCGTTTCAACAATTTCTCGTATCTACGGTTAGGGACAATAAACTCTATATTATCCTGGATTTGTCAGATAACCAATAAAAAGAACTAACGATGCCTTGAAACTAAATTTCTTTCATGTGGATTGTAAATTCTAGCTTCACCGACATCCCAAATTAAGATGTTTTAAACTAGGTTTCCATCCTTTCCAAAGCTCGAAAGGAGTCTTAGGAACGGCCTTACTTGGAACCCTATTTAAGATATAAACAAATTGTTCGTAATGCATCCATCCACAAGGATACATGTAAGTTCGCATGACTCATCATGGATCTAACCATTTCCATATATGTACGACACGCCTTCAAAGTATACCGCTCAGTCCATGGACATCCGTGCGCCAAGGTATCGAGCAATCCATCCTGAAGTTTCGAGGAGTTTGAACAAAAGGTCCAGATGTTGTCCTGCTTCATCATACCTTTCATAAAACTCTCACCACTGCCTCGACCTAATGATTTTCACTTTTCTTCTAATCGCTTCGACTTCAAGAAATCTTAATATTTGGTACAACACTCATCGGGCTGACATTTTCACGCACAGATAAAGATAGCAATAACGTGAATAATCATCGAGCGTTGATGAATTATTTTTCGCCTCCAAAAAGCTTGGAACGTCAGTGTCCACAAATATCCGTATGTATTATTTCAAGAAGTCAGTACTTTGGTACTCTTTCTTTCTATTTTTGTAGTTTTTTCTTTTTAATACAATCAACACATGATGTACCTTTTAGTAAAATCAATGTCCGAGGACACCATCCTTTACTAATCGCTTGATTCTTTCACTCAGATATATGACCTAGTTTTTTAAGTGCCATTGGTAAGTAATGAAGTCTTTATGATGACTTCTTTGTTTCATTGTTATCCAAGGTGACAATGGTTCAAGATCTTGAGGTTTGAGATGAATTTTATAAAGTCCATCAATTAAAATTCCGTGAACCAATATAAGAACTTAAACAATAAGTATTTTATTTGTTTGTGGACAAAAAGTTTGAACAATATAAATAATTTACATTACTTTATCAAATAATTTTTCTAACAGATATATATTTTTATATCATATATTACAATAACATTAAAATATTCATGATCAAATATTATTATCATTTTGATAAGTACGCGGAAGCAATAATATATCACTTGGCAATTCTCTGTAATAGAAAGGCTAAGCACATGCAGTTCAACATACAAACATTCATATAAGATCAGTACATAGTAGTATAAATCATCGCATAAGTCCGATTAGAAGTCATCCTTATATTCTAGTATTAACTAATGGGCATGAGATTAATTAATTGCAACAGATGCATTTAGCCGCACACTTTATGCTAATAGTGATTCTGATCATTTAGCAAAGTCCATATATATGCCAATACTACTAACTTTAATGTCGATTAGCAGTAGAATATATATAAGAATGATTATATGTTACACAAATATAATAATCCTTATATATTTACATATAAATACCAATTATAAGCATAATTTTATCACTTTAGGATCTTTACACTCTAATCATATAAGAACTTTAATAATAACTTCGTAAGACTAAACCATGATAAAGTTATTTGTATGACATATTCATATAGATAATCATGCATTCACAATCCTAGACTCTGATACCACATGTTAGATGATTATTTAAACACAACATAATCCCAAAATCTTGAATTACATGATTATCACATATATGTTAACTAATACATAATTGGATTGATGACATACCTCCAGCCATTAGAACGTTGGTAGATTATCGCCGGAAAGATTGAAATCACCAAAGCTCCTTCAATTGAGAAAGAAGTGTTTCTCCCTCTTTGCCTATAAACCTCTTTAGTTATGTGTTTAATATATTGTTTTGTTATGCATACTATTGTATTTTGAGAATAGATGCTATTTATAGGTGTAGGAGGACCTTTCAAACTCTTCATCATAATTCATATTAACTATCCATCAAAGCTAATAATGTAAAAAGATTTAAAATTCTTGTAACATATGTAATGAATTTGTACTTTATGAAATTTAAATATCCTACTAATAACTATAATAATGAGGGAAGAGTTTTAAATAAAATAAATTGTCTTGCAATATCGTGTGGACGAACTAGAACATAATTTTAAAGAGGATCAAATAAAAAATATGTACCTGTAGAATAAATTTTTAACTTTCATCAATTTTTCAAATTTTGGTGGGCCGAATAGTATAAAAATATAAAAAATCAACTTATCAATTTGTTCCAACCTTAAATCCAAAAGTTACATTTGCCTTTTTACACAAAAGATAACAAAATTTTACGCATTCGATTGATATCCAAAATATTTATTTTAAATCAAAATTAATGTTTAATATTAAAGTATGTTGAAAACACTACATATTGATATATGTTTTCCAAAAAAAAAATATAATACATTAAAAGTTATTTAAGTTCAAAATTGAAAAAAAATCACAACTCATTAAAATCAAAATATGTCAATCTTTTAGGAACAGATGAAGTATGTTTTAATGGAATTAAATCCATTGAAGTTCTAAAAAGTTCGTTTCTATATATGCTAACCAAACGAAGCCTTATAGAAAAATGGAAGTTCCTAGGACTTTCATATTTAGGTGTCTTTTAAGTTAATTGTTAATTTGGTCCCAGTAAGTATAGTCGAGTTCTACTTTGTGATGAAATTTTATATGCATAACTTGAATAAAATAATCAAATATGCACATAAACAGAATCACTTTAATTATATATTTCATATCTACAACATATGAATAACATAAACAGTTAGAGTGCAGCCAGCTTGAAGTCTCAACAACAATTCCTTCCCGAAGTCTAGAAGAACAATCTAAATCCATGAAAGATTTCCACCTAGAGCTTCTCTCTAGCCATCTACACACCGTGAGTGGCCCAATCCTGGCTACCTGAGCCGCTGCTGTAACCGATATCAATTGGATTTAAGAGAACAAATCAAAATTCCCTTGATTTGTTCCACGGGATTCATTCAAGCTCTTCCATGGAAAAGTGAGCCAGAGAAGGTCAATTTTCTCATGAAAGGAGGCTAGGGTTTTGTGTTTTTGTTGGTTAATAAAACCTTCATGAAACTCTCATATATATAGAGCTCACAAATTAATGACCTAACTTGTTAACTAACGAACCATGCTCTTTAAACAAAATTTAAATAAACAACTCATTAATATTTAATTGAGCTTAACAAGTCAATTAAATAAACTCAACCAACTCGTTAATTAATCTTATCAAGTTTTTCAATTAACAAGTTAATTAATTGATCTAACAAGTCAATTAATTCAAGCTCATCCAATTATTTACATTACTCGTGTAATGTAATTATTTCAATTAGGAATCCTGTTGATTACAATCAACTTTCCGAATTAGCAAGTGCAGTTTAATTTCATACATGAAATATAAATCTTCAACGCTATCAGATGTTTTAATCTTCTGCGTCAGATATTAGTAGTCGATAATAATATAATAAACAATTAATATTATTATAACGGTAATGCATGAGATCTAGGAATCTGACATAATCCATGGTATTATCGTGAGAACCCGACTGAGAATTAAAATTACTATAGTTGAACGTTCCGTTTATGTAATCTCATTTAACTATAAGAAATGAATCGTTACAAATAATCGTCACAACGTTTATAATAAATTAAACCAATAACTATTGATTTCTAACACTTTCGTACATGTAAGTGGTAGTGTAAGCACATTTAGTTCCCGAGTAGTGTACACATAGGTGCAATTTGATCCCCTGTTTTAACAGTAGATGTTATTTCTTTAACCTGCGGAAAAATGTGTCGGGGACTACTTTTTTGAGGTAACGTGATTTTTGATAAAACTTTAGGCCTAAAATAATAAAAGTTCAATTTATTGAGGAACATTATGAAATATCACACATTGATACCCCTTCATCTTCATCAAGATTTCACCCCACCAGAACACCACCATCGACTAATCTAGACTCCAGTAAAACTCCAACATCGATTCAACGATACTTTCCAATTGGCCTCAGCCTTTTCATCTTATTCCACACTACCGCTTCCTCGCTACTTCACTACCAAATTTTCCTAACATGGACATTAATGTGTTAAGATATGAATAGTCCTGAAGCACGAAATCTATAGCATTAATATAATTACATTAATTACCAGTACTAACAAGGATCAAAACTTTTGAATAATACCAGTGTTATCTGCAGTTGATTTCATACAAAATTCATCATAATCAAAGTTATACTCCACAAAAAATTTAATCCAGAATTAACTGTATTAGTGCACCGAAAGATGGACAACTAAATACATATAGTAAATTACTATGAAAAATATTTACTGGACTTAAAATCTTAAATTTTATCTGGTTCTACGATAAGCAACTGAAGATGCATATTCATGAATTCCAAAATTTCAATCATGTAACAAAATGGATCCCAAATTCATCAATACTAGCTCCGATTGTTATGATTCATTGACTTTTTCAACTACATTAAACAAATTAAAACCCGAAATTACAACAATTATTGGCTGTATGACACTCTCATCGCTCCAATGAGCGTACTTTGGATCGAAGGCACTCATCGGGGCGTGTTGCCTTGTTCTTCTATGTCAAAACATGAGGTGTAGATTTTCTCTTCCTCCTCGCGCTCCTCCATATAGGCCGGGGAGGTCGCCCCGAAAGTTCATTAAAGATTTGGATCTCTTTCCTCGAGTCAATGGCTCTTTACTTTTTTCCTCCCTCAATCTCAGTAAGACCGATTTCTTTTTGGTTTCTTTAGGAGTCAGATTTGTTCTAAACTCGAGGGAAGCCACCAGGTCATCTCATGTGTATTTGCTTATACGCATTTTCTCCAACTCCTGGGCTTATGTAATGGTGATTTGTTACCCTCGATCGTAACACATACTGTGGTTTTTATGTATACCCCAACCATGTAGCCAGCTCGAGCATACCATCCTTTCAGTCATGTTTTGGATATTATTTAATCCATATTTCATGCAAGTGACTCGGAGATATTGTCCCATGGCTACATCCTTAATAAGATCATAATGTACTTAAGAGGAGGTCATAAGCTTTCAGACTCCGTGTTTCCATGCTCTATCTTCGTCTTCCACGTATGCCACAAAACCTTTAAGCGGTTTCTGCCACCACCTTTTCCATTTGGAGCGGTAGGTAGAGTCGCTTCAAATGCTGGTTTGCCCACCAGCTTCTGTAAAGCCGTAGTTTCTGAAGCGACGGAGGTACTTAAGCGCCTCGGCCCTTCCTCCCGCTGAATTCTTTTTTCAGTAGTATTTAAAGATCAACAAAAGCGGGAATTCTTCAACAACAAATGGATTTTCATCCACTTTGACTCAAGCTTTTTTCCATCCCATCCTTGCAAAGATTTTAAACATCGCAGTTTAGAGTGGATAGCATTACTCTGAAGTGTGGGATCCAAGGTCTTCCTAGTAGTGATATACGCGACTGGATTAACGTCTATCACATGGAAACAAAGCATTGTGGTTTCTAATTCCTGAGTCACTGCCAGCAGATTTCTTACTTTTCTCCGAGCGTCGCTCCCCGCCAAGTTAAAACCCTTCAATTACAACGCTGACCGTCAGGAAAGTTCAAGGGCGACGCTTAGCAATTTTGGCTGTTCCGGGAGCGGTAGGATATTTACAACGGATCCTCCATCTACGCAAGATTCTCGCTATCCGATTCTCTCCTTTGTTTATGTAAATTTCGACACATGTAGCGTTTGTTAGACAGTACCATCTTCTTCAAGTATGGGCAACCTCCAACGCTAACGTGACGGCGGAAGTCCGGATACAAGCAAAAAATGCTATATCTCTAATGATTCTCAAGAGTCGAGTCAAGCCGGCCCACTTTAACACATATACGGCATGCCTCGCGCTTCGTCAGCCAAGTAGTCGCCCCATACTTTCCTAGGACGACTCCCAAAGTCAAGAGTGTTAGCTTTAATTCATATTTAATTTAATCGTATTAACACCAATTCATACATCCCGGATTCTCAAAATAATGTAAATTAATCTAAACATAAACATAAAATGTACGAATACGAAATTTTAAGACAGAACGGAAGCCAATCAGTTCCACTCCCCACGGTAGTTTCTCCTCGTGACGCCTCCAAAGATCCTCTCCTAATGCTTGTTCAACACCGAAGATGGCCCTCTGGGATTGCAAACACCGCAGGAAACCAACCTGAAGAACTTTAACTCTGCTTATTGAGGATGAATGAATCGAAGATAGTATCCTTCCAATTCTCCAGTTTATGTATTAAGACTCTTTTCGATAAGTCGAGTGGCTTTTGTGACTTATGGTCAGCGCAAAACCCAATCCTCCCTAAATACCAAGTCCCAAATTCCAATCAAGAAATCAGTTTAACTCTGCTAACTTAATTAGACCTGTTGTTTCCCAATTAAATAATGAGTTACTAGTGAGTCGTTTCTATTTTAATTAACTTAACAAGTCAATTAAAATACTAACGAGTCACCATCTAATACCTTTTATCGTTATTCATCGATCTCACTTGCTAATTGATTAAACTTAAAAGCCTTTAACCAATACAAGTTCATCAACATATATATTTGACAATATATGGGCCAGAGAAATACATTTCAATATCTCCGTTAATTTCATTCATGAAATATTAGTCGAATATCATATCTAGATGCATACATCTTTCTGTGCTCGGGGATAATAGTAAGTTGTATAATAATAATAATCGACCAATTACTTATTATTATAACGATTAACGAAGAAGATCTAACAATCGTGTCATAACCCTTAAATTATCACGAGAACCTACACTGGGCACATACCATTACTGCTGAACACTAAGTTCCAGTAATCACATTTAACCAACCCGGTAAATGAATTGATACACAATTGTCGCAACGGGCACAATAAAAGGGAATCAATTCTCATTGATTTCCAACACTCCCACTTGCCCTTGGACGATTACCTTACAATTCCTTTATCGCGCGATCTCTACCGTAGCTACCATGCTAGTTGGCCGTAAACACCCACAACTTTTACTTCCTGAGTATGAACTCGAATAAGCATTTATGGCGCCGCATAAACCAATCTCAGCATCAACTTTGCGAGAGGCTCCGAGATCTTCCTTTGCATATCAAGGACGGATAAATCCCTCCCAATATATCAACATTCATCGCTATATCATACACCCAAATATACGCTGGCTGCGATCCCGCTTAAGTGCACGCTTGGTCATAGTCAAAGTACGTAGCTTATATAACACGTATAGTTATATATCGTAGTCTAAGAATCGTCGAACCTAAAATTGTAAACAAATATCATAGACACGTATATACATATCTTCTATGAAATTGCTGTCATGCGCCTCCCTGGGCCACTATACCGGCAAAATTTCACGGCCGATCTAGTCTCATAGGTGCTAACGTGATCAATTCGATCACTAATCAAAACACCATGTTAGTTATATAATGCTTGGCCGCCTAACTACATCAAGATTCCGACCAAGGCCTTCGCTATCCTACGCTTCTAGGCTCAAGAGGTATAATCAACAATTCAGTGTCATTTCAGGAAAAACATAGACTAACCCAGGATTTTAACTTTTCACCTCATCGAGGATAACAATACATGTATATTATATGTGAACATAAACATATGTAAGAAGAAAAACAAATATACCGAGTATGCTAAGCAACAATATTCGATATTTGTTCATAACACAATAGATACATACCGATCTCCCACTTAACCTTAACACCACCGCGCGACATTCTGCCTAAGACCTATGTTCGCTCAGATGTTCATCATGCTTTGCCTCGATTTAGTGGTTTGGTAGTGGGTCATGATTATTGGCCTCGTTTAAGCTACATACTGATATCACCTCTATTAAGCATATCTCTACTCAGTGATACTTTCTCAGTACGTGTTTGATTTGTGACGCCGGGGTTCTTTAGCTTGAGCTATGGTCCCAGTATTGTCATAGAGTAACTCTACTGGTCCCTCAATCCTAGGTACGACTCAAAGCTCACTCACGAATTTCTTAATCCAACATGCTTTACCGGGCCGTGACGATGCTGATGCATCAGATTCCGCGGGTAATCGGCACAAGCATTTCCGTTTGAAATCCTCCAAGATATCCACCATTTATTAAATATATACCTGCATCCATAGTCGCCTCTCGTCAATCAAAACCGGCATCGTGTACCCGGTGACTACTAATCCCATATCATCTCTACCATATACCAAGCATCTTTAGTTCTTCTCGTATACTTCAAGACGACTTCACTACAATCCAAGAGTTCTCACCTCGATTAGCTTCGGGTATCTACCGGTTATATTCAAGGCATAGCATTACTATCAAACTGTGCATAACATAGCATACACGATGGATCCTATAAATAAGCCAGAAGGTAGATCCTTCTATTTCGCTCATCTCAGCACTGGGACACTGCTCGCCGAGTCAACTCCATGCCTCATGAGATTACCCTTCTTGAATTACTCATGTCAACCTTTGCAGCATCTTTTATTAACATGGTCTCGACAAAAGTCCAATTAGCCTTCCGGCCCGATCTCGATTTATCTTTATTCCAAGTATATATCATAAGCCAGCTAAGTCCTTCATTTAGAAACATTTACACAATAATCCTTGATCGAAGTCTCGTAAACTCACGTTGTTTCCATTGATAAGTATGTCATCTACATACAAGACTATGAACGATACGCACTCCCACTTACCTTCTTGTATACACAAGACTCTTCGCTCGATTTAAAAACCAAAATCTTTAATTGATTCATCAAACGTATTCCAACCGCTTAAGACCATAAATGGACATTTTGCAACTCTGCATACCTTCTAGGTCCTTTATACGTAGCCTCCTCGGAGGTCACCATACAATATCCTCCTCTAAATTTCCATTCAGAAGGCGCCTTTACATCTATTTGCCATATTTCATAGTCGTTTTAAATGCAACAATGGCTAAGATTATCCGATGGATTTAAAGATACCACCGCGAGTAGTTTCATCACGGTTCACGCCGTGAACTTCGTTTGGAAATCTTCTACAAGTCTAGCTTTTGAAAACATTGACGCTCGCCTTTATCACGTTTCTTCTTAAATACCCATTTACATTCAATAGTATTTAACCCCATTTGGTAAATCCAACAAGTGACCAAACCTCGTTTCCGGGTACATAGAATCCATCTCGTGACACGGGTTATTTGCCATCCGCCGCCATCTCGCTATTCATCGCTTCTTTATAAGAAGCAAGTGGGCTCAAGCCACTTTCAATGATAAAGGCTTCACCATACCGCTCGTTCGCGACGATCCTCAAGGTTGATCTCCTAAGGGTCGGGTTCTTCCATAACTTCAGGATCAAGGACCGGATATTCTACGGTTGGGCGCCAATTCTCAGGCCTGTTAGATGCTTCCGCATTGATGCATCGACATTATCGACTTCATCAACTCGAGATTCATCAAGATGAACACCATTACTTCTAGTCCTTTCTCCCCGAACGTATATTCCTTTCAAGAACACTCCCTGCCTTAGCAATGAAGATTTTATTATTCTCACGCTTTTAGGTAGAAGTAGTAACCAACTGCTTCCTTTATATCCTATGAAATAGCATTTATCGGATTCGATTCCTTTGTTAATCTCTCTTAACATAAGCTTCACAACCCCAAATCCCGAGAAAAACTCCAACTTGGGAATCTTCCCAAACCACAGCTCACGGGGAGTTTTTTCCACCACTTCGGCTCGACATCCGCTTAAGGTAAGAGTCGCCAGCTTTGTAGTTTACATATCCCAGAAATTAATCGGGTAGATCGATGTGCTCATCATAGATTGAACCAGATTCATTTCTTCCTTTCGCATACTCATTACGTTGGCAAGCCTCGCCGGGAGTCGGAAGTTGTGAAACAATACCACAATTTCTAAAGCACGAGTATCAACTGCGGACTCAAATATTCTCCACCTCTATCGCATCGGGGAATCTTTATTGTCTTAAAACCAATTGTTTTGTACTTCATTTTGGAACTCCTTGAATTTCTCAGACTCGTGCTTGTGTCTCAGCACGATACACACAACCGTATCTACCGGTAATCGCAGTTGTAATGAAGAAGTTATAACCACCTCTTGCGTACGTGTTCATCGCCCACATACACGAATGCATTGATCTCAATAAATCACTTGCCCTTTCTTATCAATCCAAACAGGCGATTTAGCTGGCTTGCCCAAAAGGCTCGTATTCACACTTATCGTGATTTATTCCAATCGAAACCTTCAAGTATCGCACCGGAGTGGAGTTTCGATTCGGTTCTCGCACATGACTCCACCGCAATGCCAGCCGTGTATGTCTGTTTAATTCATTAGGCTTATTCAATTTTAAGTTTATGTTATACGACTCAATCATCATGTCTAAAACGAATAAAAACCATTTTCAAGTGAGACGGTAGCAAAATACTACCCCATTCCTCGTGATCCTAAATTATCGGGACTATTGAAAATGATAACCCATCATTATTCAAAAATGTGTAAACGGAAATAATATTTCTCGCAAATCAGTGTACATAGTAAACCGGAAATAAGTTCAAAACAAGTGCCCGCCAAGGGGTTTCTAAACCGATGGATCCTACCCAAGCGGGCCGCAACCTCGCCCATTCCCCACACGTATCCATCTCTCCTCTCGAGTCTTCTACTTGACTTGAGTTCCTACATATTATGACAAATATGAAACCGGTGTCTAAGACCCAATGAAGAGAATTAGAAGTTGTAAAAACTTCAACATGGCTATTGGCCTGTAGGTCGAGCTGTCGCACTATTCTTCCTATCATCCGCGGAACTCGGCAGCTCCACTTCCGCTGACCTAGGTTCCGGAATAATGACATTTGTCATCCTAGTGTTCCCCTGCCTAGCAACTTTGGGATTCCTCGAACCCTGGCTTTACCGGGTAAACTTCTTCTTCTTGAATTCTTCTTGTTTTCGGGACCACCAAAAATGTAAGGAGAAGTTTTAGTCTTACCCGCATTCGCCTCAAGACTGTGATCATCTTACGCAACTGCTGTAGATAACTCAAACTTGTGCATATTGAAGTTCATGACAAAACGAGAATTTTTTCTTCGAAGAGACTTCCGGGATTTGCATCCACGTACCCGCTTCGAGACACTGTGCCTAAGGCGCTGAAGTCGACGACCAAGCCAATCATTTTAATGACATGAAATGGGCTCGTCCGCCTCGCAATTTTGTCAGTTCACGAGAGCAATGCATCGCGGTCATATCTCTCTCGCTTCTAGCTTCCATTCGAATACTCCTCAAGTTTCCGGTATATGTCATAATAGCGCCACCTTTTCTGTTGAATTTGGAAATTAAGGTTCTATATTGGCCAAGATGAGACCCTGACATCCACAACATCGGCCTCAAGGCTTCATGGGATCCCTTCCTCGACGGGAGGCACTATCATTAGGTTTCGGAGGAACTCATCGCTCAAAGACGTATTCAGCTCTCGCTGAGAGAATAATTTCAAATTTCGAGACCACTGCCGAAGCTCGAAGATTCAAGCACTTTTTAAGTGCCGGTCAGTCGAGTTTTATGAGTAGTAAGAGCGGTAGCCATTAAAATTCTACAAGAATAAGTAAATAAAGACAATGCATCAAGAACTATCATGCTAAACACTTACAAATAATGGTAAAGTAAATACTAATACTTCAAATCTCACCTAAATATATTAGTATCAAGACCATTATACTTAAACTAAACGGAAAACACTACATACATTTTCAACGCAAAGATAATAGTATGTTATCAACCAATTATGTAAAACTATAACTCTGTGGTGTCGTCAGTGATAGATTATTCAAGATGCTACCCGACTTCAGATTCTAATAAACCGGTTAAAGATACCAATTAAACCAAAAATTACTTGAACGATCATCCGAAAGCCCACAACGTTATGGAAATCACTCACAACACGATCCATTGTCATATCAAAGTGAAAAAACCTGCAACACCCGCCATCACAAAGGTGTCCGTGATAATGCAACCGACCACAACTTTAAAATGGCTCGACACGTTGCTTAAATTTAAACAGCGATTATTGAGTTACTTTGCTTTTTTCACATGTAGTCAGAAAGCACATAATCAAGCATATGTACAAATATGAAAAAAATAAAACAAGTAATGCACATTCAAGAGGCATATGATATGCACTTTGTGCTTCTATTACATTTTCTCAAAACTCAAAACTAACTTTTGGCCCTATTACAATTTCTTGTCTTCTGGCTTCTGGAATCTCCACCAAGCTCCGTCTTGAATTACAATTCAAAACACTAATCCCAACTTAGACAAAGACAGCAGTTCTGGAGAACAAGAAAAAGTTTAAATAAAATAATATGACTCAACAGGTCATTTACAACAATACGGTACGCAGACCGGAAAAACGCGGGTCATATCAATACACCTCCATTCCATTCCATAACAATATATATGGGCAAAAACATTAAATCAAATAGATGCACTTAATGTCACATATATTAAAAGAAATGAAAATAATTGTGGTCATAATTGACTAATTAATTACCTATTATATTTACAATTAATTATCAATTAATGTAAATCTTGAATTTAAATATATTCAATACGACACGATAATTATTATAATACTATTATTAACCTCTTAAATTATGGAATACTACTTACAAGTAATTAACTCCAAAATTTAAAATTTAAAAGTTATCATGAAATATTTTCAAAAAATTATCAATTAATGAAAATAATTTTGAAAAGTGGAAATATAAATCAAATTTAATGCCATTCAAGATATATTCAATCATCTTAATCACAAAATTTACGATGCATTTAAAACCGAAATTAATAATTAACCATAAATTTTAAAACCAAAAATTAATTACATAAAAATACATTTAGAGTTTTTAAAACGGGACGATTTAACTTCAACGACCAGAAACAACCGCCTCCGGCCACCCACGAAGACACGCCACGTCGGTGCCATGATTTGACTAACGGGCTACGCCACGGTGGTCGAACGCGTACCTCGCACCGACGCTGCCAGAGGCCGCCTCGAAAGTTCAAGCACCCATTTTGGTAATTCATTTCGCCAGCTTTTCCAGACACCAGAACTTTGTAAAAAACGATTTGGCGCTCTAAAAATTAAAAATTTTATTTTTCAACATCAAAAATATCATTATTGAACACGCCCAAGTGGTAGTTTATCAAAAAACACTTCTAGTTTTTCGATTAAACCCAAAACAATCCGTGTGTAAATTCAACAAATTTTGTGAGTACTTAAAAAATTCAACAAATTCTGAAAAACACTACATTTAACTCCTCAAAGTGGTCAAGAACACACGCTTTTACCTCCTCGTAATTTTCCAAATTTCTAAACCTCACTCCAGAAATCGAAAATGATTCTACCAAATTAAAATCTAAATTAATCAATTCTTTTAATCCCTTTCTATTTCACGAAACAATTAAATAAACTTCAAATCATCAAAATCAATACAATGGCGATGATTCCAGCCATGTGAAACATATATAAATGGGTTAATTTTTTCATATTATATATTCATCAATCGAATATATAAAATACGTAAATAATCAAGATTAACTAACAACTATGTCAATACACAATCAAACTAGATAAAATACATTAAACTTGAGTAGCCTGTGCCACCGTTAATCTAAGATAATTAATTTATTTTTAAACACCAATTCATACATCCCGGATTCTCAAATAATGTAAATTAATCTAAATATAAAAATACAAATGTATGAATACGAATTTTACATTGCAAACGGGAAGCGAATTGAACCCAAATCCCAATGCAATGCCACGCTGCGGAAAGCCCCTTCAAGATCCTCTTCAACGCTTGTTCAACACCGAAAAGATGTCCTCTATATTGCACACCAAGAGTGAACGAATCGGTAATCCTCGAACTGCTTAGAGCTTTAAGACGTTCTGAGAATTGGAAGAGAAAATTCCTTCCAATTCCTCCAAGAGAGGGGGCGGCACATAGAGAGGGGAGGAGGTTTTTATGATCTCAATATGTCATGAAAAAACCTAATCCCTTCCTTAAATACCAAGTCCCAAAATTCCACCTGTTAAGCAACTCGTTAAGAAAATAGTTTAACTCGTTAACTTAATTAGGACCGTTATGAGCCTCTAATTAAATAATGAGTTACTAGTGAGTTGTTCTATTTTAATTAACTTAAACAACTCAATTAAAACACTAACGAAGTCACTATCGAATAAATTCTATCGCTATTCATCGATTCAATTGCTTACCTGATTAAACTTCTGTAAGTTTAACTAATCGATGTTCATCAACATATATATTTGACAGGTCATATAAATATTGAGAAATAAATTTCTGAATATACAAGTCTCTTTAATTTATTCATGAAATATTATTCTCGAATATCATCAGACAAGGCGCGACCTTTCTGAAGCTCGTATAATAAGAAGTTATATAATAATAATAATTGACCAATTACTATTATTATAACGACACGAGTAAGATCTAGCAATCGCTCATAACCTCCCCTTAAATTATCAGCGAACCCACACTACTAATATACCATTACTAAGGCGAACACTAAGTTCTAGTAATCCACATTTAAACCAACCCGTAAACGACTGATACACAATCGTCGCAACGAAGATAATAAAAAGGGAATCAATTCTCATTGCTTTCCAACAGCTTAGTGCCCATCCGCTCTTCCAAAGAGGCACACTACCATCACTAATGGTGCTACGGTTTGCGTAGCCGGCGCATGGTGCCGGACTCGATCAGAGATTCCTGCAGTGAATCGGGCGCTGGCTACTTATACATTTCAGTCTTCTCGACGCTTGTCCGTCAAAGTCCTCGATGTTTGTCGGTAGCTAAGTTCCTCACCGGCACTATGCAATCTGCCTATTTCTCTTGTCAGGACTTGTCTCCGGCTCTGCAACTCCCCGCAATATGTTAGCCAAAAAAAGACTCTCACCACTCTGGCCATCCCTAATCGTCCATATTTACCTGACCTGCCTTGACGCGACTCTTCTCCTTGTGTGATCCTTTGATACATGGAAAGGAGTCGGTATAGTCCCTTTGGAAACATATCGGGTTGTCGTGCCAGCGATTTAAGGGTAGCTTGACAATCCCACCGGCGCCGCCACGACTATGCGCAAAAGAAAAAATTTATTATTTATTTGGGTGCGGTACAAATAAACCCACCGGTAGTGTGGAAAAAATTCTTCAAGGTACGTGTTTTATCAAATCGAAGAGGATCGACTGCCTTAAACTATGTATCCGCAGTCGCTTGCCGACGACCATGGTGACGCTGACCAGCTCGACCATGTGATCTCGTACGAGCTCGAGTCGATTCCAGCCTTCGCTGAAGCCTCGATTTCTCTCTTGATTTGAGCTCGACTTGGGAATAAGCTTCCATGAAATGATACGTGTCCCAGTCTCGATGGATTCAGACCGGTCTCGACTGGATACGGTCCCAGCCGGGCCCGTGTCAAGTCAGGCCGGATTCTCGATTCAAGTCCGGACTTGATCTTCGCCCATGTTGCATTGATGCATCGCGAAGCTGCCTTGCAACACAGTCTTCACCTTTGTGACGTGACTCTGGGATATGTCTCCCTGGGGCGGGATCGTACCGAATGCTCCATCGCTTTCCTTCAAGGGACTTAGTGTGTACATTACTCATTCTCTAGCTGACTTTATTTCCGTGATAACCCGAGCTTCAAAGTTCAAGCAAGGAGGATATCAAGCAATGTACGCTTCTTGCTTCAGACATAAGGGCCTTAGTGTACTGGGTCAGAGAGTGTTTCTACTTTGTTTTGCATTTAGCTTCACTTGATTTAATTTAAAGCCTTTAGTGCCAATGTGTACGCTCTAATACATACAAATGCCTGAAGTGTGTCGTTGTCAGGCTGGGATGATTAGTATTTAAGGCCGAGTATCCCAATCTTGTTGATTTACACTAATCGATCGCATGCGGCCTTTAACAGGCCGCAGCTTCCTCGGCCCGACTCCGCTTATGTGGACCGAATATCAGCCAGATTCCTATCTCGAACTTCGATTAATCAAACCTCGAGGTTTTCGTGTTCATGCAAGATTTATGAATAATCAGGTGCTTATAAATTTCATTCCCCCCGAATATTCGGCTCGGCTTCGGTAGATTCAGACGATTCCTCACTCCATTTTGTTTAACTGGGGCACCACCGGCTTGTGCAAGAATCCCACTTCAAAGCCATTTTAGGCTACCTCAAGATATTTTCCAGCTCACCAAAGTGGTATTTTAACGGGCGCTTTAAAAGATTTTAACTTGGTAATTTCGTGGCGCTGGCCCTCTATATTTTCCTGTGTTTTTTGTGTATTTTCCGATGTAAATGCGCATGATGAATTTTAAAATATAAGTGTTATTTATGTTTACTCGGCTTCCTCGATTGATTGGTTTAATTTCAAAGGATCATAATCTAATCCGCCGAATTTCGGCAACATCTGAACCGTCGGATATTTAATATCAAAATAATATTTTAATATTTTTTGTTTGGAGTTCACGGCAACAAGAATATGGGCGCGGCCTTTGCAATTCATGGGTAATATACCCTAATCCACTTATTATTTTAACCTGATCGCCATTTTTAACTTGCTTATCCAAAATTCAATCACCTGATTTCAGTTTTCTCTCAATTCTATTATTAAAATCCCATAAATTTAATATGAAAAACCCTACTCTTAACTTCAAATTATCCTGGGGGCTTACTGGAACCCTTAAGTTCTAATGGTTTTACACAAATTCTGTGGTTCGATCGAACCCTAACCACGCTGACATTTCTTTAATATTGATTAATTAATTTAATTTTAAGTCATCTTAATCATTTTAATTTATTTTTTTAATAAATTTTCACTGTCTACCATAGAACATTTAATCTTTTATTTTCAATACTCTAAAAAATCACATTAAGATTTGTACTCGTGAACTCTAAAAGGTGATTGAGGCAAAACTAACTAACATATATATGGCTTAATAGATTAGGGATATAAAGGGGCAAGTAGCACCAACATGTACACTCATTGTAGAAACCCAAACTGGCAAAAACCTAAACAAAGAATATTGCTACACATACATGATTATTATTCATTTTAGTTGTCGATATATATAGTGATATCAAGTGGAAGCTAAGTAGCAATGTATACTAGTTCGAGTGACGTAACGCATACATTCTTCTTGACTTCTTATATTTTATACAGAGTAATATATATATATGATCCTTCTATGGTTTCTTATTTTGGGTATAGATATAGTCCAAATGAGCTGCCAAAGTCCTCCTCATCAAGCAATCTTCATTGTTTTTCAGTCCATCACATCCTTCTTCTATCCCAATATCTTTCACTTGAGCACCCTGCTAGAAAACAGCAATATCGTTTAAACATTTTGACAAAATAAAAATATTCCCTCCATCCTAACATTTGTCCTTCCAATTTTATGATTGACTTTATAGATTTTGAACTTAATTTTTTATCTATGTTATACTCCCTCGATTCTATGAAAATTGACTAGTGTTCGACCTTTTCAAAATTTAAAAGGAATCATTTTATACAAGTTAAACTTGACATATTACTTGGCATATTTTCTCAAAGATATCTAAAATATTATTAATGAGACATTAGACAAGTTATTTATGAGAAAAGAAAAAGAATGAAAATGAACGAGATATCTTCATGGAATGGAGGGAGTATAATGATACACTACTACAGAAAATGGCTTATATAGTGCTTTTTTTAAAACTTAAATAACGTTTTTAAGCGCTATATAAGTCATTGTTATGGTAATTTAAATAGAGCATATGAAGCACCATCTAAGCATAGTTCTATTATAGCGCTTGTCTTAGATAACACATAAAATCACTATCTACTCAAATCATAAGCGTTATCTAAGCTGCCTTGGTTTTAATAGTCATAAGCGTTATCTAAGCTGCCTTGGTTTTAATATTTTTATGTATATCAATTAAGACTTAAAATTTATTAATTATAATTATTAAAAAACAAACTGACGAACAATCATACAGGGATGGAGGTACGTAGTATAATACTCCGTACTACGTAATTAACACTCTCAATAACGAGAAATCGAGATATTCGCGCAGATGGTTCAATATTTTTGGCTCCTCAATATTAATTCATCAATAACCATCAAAATTTTAAAACATTAACCTTTGTAACCATAACTCAATTTCACAACTCATGAAAAAGTAGTAGTTTATTAAGGTACCTCATAATGTTTGTTTTCCATCAGCTCAGCTTCTTTCAAGAAATGCTGGCGAGTAGCTATGCAAGAGGTGACCATAAAGCAGAAGAGTAGGATGAAGCATGTTAGGCTATGTTTGGTCATCTTGAATAATGAAGGAATATATCTTGAGGCTAGGATTACTATTAGAAGAAGTTAATGGGTACAAATCTATGTTGAGGGCTTTATCTATATATAGAGAAATAAAGTGGAGGAATTTGGGCCATAGAGAACCAGTCGTCCTCAATAATTTTTTTAAAAATAAATTTTATTTTTTAAAAATTGAATTTTATCATTCCATTATTTAAAAATTAAGTTATTCTTCCTCTCCCTAAATTTATATATTTTTCTTCATTTATATAATATTAATTCATTCGTCCTTCTATATAAACTTTCTGATTATACCCCAAAAAAGTAGGTGAGAATGGTGTGTGAAAGTGGCCAAAGAAAATGGATTCTTGGTTTGATAATTTAGATTATTAAAAGATTGTTTATTTTTTAATAGTCAAAATTAATAAATTTTAGGATTTTAATTGTCACACAACAATATATGGAGTATATATATATTTATCATGTTAATAATAATCTAAATTATATTTTTCACAAAAAATTATATAAAACGAAACATTAAAATTTAAAATTAAATTAACTTTTAGCGTTGAAGGAGAATTTATTAATAAGAATGGAGAAGGGTTGAAAGATGAGAGTATTAATGGCAGTGGGGAATGTTATAAAGACAGGAAAGAGTGGAAAGAAAAGGGGAAACTAAAGGCGACCACAGACTAATAAAATTGAGGAATTTATAATAAATTCAAATCCACTAGACATTAATGATAGATATCGTTTATGGTCTCATCTTATTCGAATACGATACGTTTATAGTAAATTTCATGAGTAATCTTTTTCACGTAACAAAATGGGATATGATTCTAATTTTATTATTTTTTGCTTTTAATATTTATTATGAAAAGATTTAAGACTTATCCTAAACTTTTACCCGGTCTAAGCTAGTGCCTACTAGTTGGTGTGGGGAGCATAAAGTTTGCCTTCATTTTGTTCCATGCCGATATTTGTTTATGGCACAATACAATATATCCTACATGTGAAATTAAAATGATAGTACTTGTATAAAGCGGGGTTCACTGTCCTGTAACAATCTTATTATTATTACGGAGTATTTTTTAACTGAAAACTCACGGTTGCTACGTTAGTATAACATGTTTGCCTATATTAGAAAAACATAAGTCAGACATGACCTCCCCTATTATCGTGTCATCTCATCGATAAAGAGTTTAATCACGAAGGTCGGAATGGATTGGTAGTCTATCATTGCTATGTTCTTTTGATAGATTTCAAATGAGTATTAAAAAAAAAATGATCTACATACATAGTTACATACATTACGTTAGTTACGTATAATGAACACAACACCTTGTCATTTAGCAGTATCAACATTCAACACCCTAGTTCAAATGTGTTCAGACTTGAGACTTCAATATATATAACTGCTGGTCCAGCTAGACAAATTTTATTGTGTGAATGGAGAGGCCACTTGGATCGCTTACTATTACCACACACGTTTTCTTTGTTATTGATCGATATATTTCTAAGCAATACTATTTTCTAAACTACGTACGTGCCCTTTTATAAATCATGCATGTTAGTTCATGTTTTATGTTTATCCCATCCCTCAGGGAATCAGAAATCATTCAATATTAGTTACTTTCTACATATATATTCCCTAACAGGTTATATTGTTTGTACTTTAAATCATGTGAGTATTAAATTCTTGTTGCTTTCTAAACCATTGACTAATTTTCAAGATTTCCCTTAATACTTTTACTTGTCAATTTGACCTCTGATATTGTCATTATATGAATTTGTCATTTGAAAACTCATTTTTGACATTCAAATATATGTAAATTCATTTAACATGCACGAGTCCAAAGTTGGAATTGGCTTGTGGGGGTGGGTAAGCATGGCTAAAGGAAGGATGTATGTAAGTATTTTAATTTTAAAGTTATTAAAAAATCTAAGTATTATTTTAACATCCACATTTTATGTTATTTTAAAAAGTTCAACCATATTGAAAAAGTGAACTCTTCTAAACACAAGAAAGTCATTCCAACCAACAAATAAAACACTGATCGCATTAAACTTAAAATCAAACACAATAAAGTAAATGACAGTAATGTAAATCACACCAAGATTGTTTGCCCAGTTCGGTGCAACGTCACCTACGTCTGGGGGGCAGCTAGCCCTAGGGAGAACTTCCACTATTCTTTGAAGTAATTACAAGTAGGGTCTTATACAAACGCTCCTCGTTTCACGACGCCCTAACTAACCTTCAACTTAGCTTCTAAGACTAGGAACCTCCTATCTATGTTCCTCCCTTGTCGACACTATCCCGTTCGACGAATAATCTCAATAATAAAATTTCTCAATGATTGTCACAACAATGTGTTGTAACAACCGTACATTAGTGTCAAGAAAGTACGACATTTAACACACCTAATCTACAATTACACACGAGTATGTTTATTTCTCAATACAAGAATGCTTCAATATTAAAATATGTTTCGGGTCGGTCTTCATTCTTCAATTCAACGGTCTTATTGTGAGTGTGTATCTGTGAGGGTTTCTGGGCCTTCATTTAGCTGTAGCATGTTTGATATGCAATCCACCACCTTCCACAAGAACATGAGTCCTTCTATAACTCCAACACTTGCCTTAACAACCAATCTTGATCTTCAAGGAATATCTTTCGAGATCTCTATAGATTACCAAATCTTGTATACGAGCAAATCTCTTTAATTCCGATCGATGCAAGCGAGACATCCAATAACTCTTTTACTGTTTTGACACTTGGTAGTAAATGTCTTAATACATCGTGTCGTATGCCAACGGTCATGACAACACGGTCTTCATGAAAACTTGAGCCAACCATCTACGCATCAACATGTATAATTTTAACTTTGCAATTGTGTGTGTTAGATGAAATTCTATATATTTTAATGTCAAAACTAAGGGATAAAAATCATAAAATAAATGAAAGTATTTTAAATAAATTGACAAGATAAAAGTATCAGCGATAAATTGACAGATGAAAGTTTTAGTGGGCAACTTGAAAGTTATATGATAATTTAGGGGCACTAAATATTTAAGCCTAAATCCTGATTCCTGACATTCTTCGGGAATAAAAAAATATACCATCGATCCGTTTATCCTGCTCAATACGTTTACACCTAACGAATTATATTGTTCACATGATTACATACATCACTGAAATATGTTTGGCTCAATTAATTTTCAGAAGTTCCTACGACGAACAACCATCAAAGGTGTATAGATTATACATATACTTTGACTTTCCCATTACTTATTGCTTGAAATATGGAAAGTAAGGGAAGACATAAAGTTCAGAGTCACGGAGGAGCACTAAGAATTTTTTTGGAAAATATAGAAGTTGATTGAAGAATTATGTGTATTTGCTTTATTTATAGAGGTTGACTCGGATGTGAATTGGAGACTAAAAATGCAAAGGAAAAATATGGTGTTTTTTCTTATTGAACCATCTAGTATATTCGTGACTGTTGTCGTTTCTCTGCTATGAGTCTATGATTGATTATTTTACTCATGCATGTTTGACGGATCACATGAATATTTATGATGCCGTCATATAAGACAGTTGTAATGTCACCACATAATACATAAATAATACATAATGCACAATCGTATAAATAAGAATGAAAAAAAATGGGAGCTAAAGTGAAGGTAAAAGATATAATATGTCTACCGATATTTTTGTTTTAGGATTTGAAAGCCTTCGTAAATCTTTTATGAAGTGTATCTCATTTCATTGAGCGACGGAATCAAAAAATTTACATATAAAAAAATTGAACTAATATTACATAAATAAATAAATAAACACAAATTTAGGAGGGAGGGAAGCGACTGCTCCTCCATACCCTCCTAATTCCTCCATTGACTTCATCAAATTAATTTTCAAGTCACCAATGCTCAACCACTAATTATGGTCGCCCGCTATTAGGTGTTCAAACGGCTCTTTCGCATGCGTCCCAAATCAATATAATTCTATATTTATATATACCATGAAATCGTGAACAAAGCTTCAAAGATAATTGCTCAAAATAATAGTGCAAAAAAAGTGCACGAAGTTGAAAGTCTTTAGTACGATTCTTCTTATTTTTGTTGTAAATATGTTTTTTTTTTAATTTAAGATTTTTTTTTATTCAACATGCTCCCCTGCCTAAATAAAATTATTTCACGATTGTATTGTGCTCCCATTTCTAACGATAATTGCATGATTATGGTTTATCGATGAATCAACTATACATATCAAGTTTTAGTTCATAATGCCCTGTTTTTCATAATAAAAGTCCGCTTGGTTCTGGTAGACGTCCACTAGCCTTATGTTCCACCTCAAGTGGGCCGATCTATTTAACACGTCCACAAATGATCAAATGTCATATTCGCATATGTGAAGTTTGTTTATCCAATTATTAAAATTGAAAAATTGTACCATCTTAATTGGCACGTATAGCTTGGCTTAAATCAAAATTATAACATCAATGATAAATTATACCGAAAATTTTATATTATTATGTTTTTCATAAAATATTATACAATAAATAAAAAAATATTTTGAATTCAAAGTATGAAATTCAATCCATTTGAAAGTCAAAACTCAGTGATATTTGAAAGATGTACGTTATATAGAATTGTAACGACCCGACCCGAGCCCGAGTTGAAGAATTTTGGCTCGGTTGGTCACTAAACGAATCCTAGGCACAACACAATGAGCTCCGAACTAGCTCACTTATTTCAAAAATTCAAGTTCAACCGGACTACCAAAACTTTAGTTTACTTAATAAATTGATAAAATTGACAGTTAACAAGATAAGCAAAACTATTCATTTGTAATCGATATTAACATTAATAAAATTGATATACATAACAAAATAATAATAAATTAAAATCATAAATGGTACTCCCACCATTTCAAAAATGTATTTATCGTTGTATTTAAAACGCTTATTGGCGATAAAATGGAAAGCCTACACTGTGATTGTGAAAAAGCTATACCGGAAATGAAAAGACATTGAGATAAGCGTGATATTAAAAATGCAAACAATCAACTATTGTGAAAAAATAATTTTTTTCTAGATGATCATGTATTTTGAGACGGAGGGAGTATAACACAATCTTTATAACAGAAGAAGTAATTACTATTTTCATTTCAAATTAATTGACTTTCTCACTTTTCGATATATAATTCTAATCATCACTACTTTTTGGCTTTACATTACGAAAAAATTACAAAAATTAATATTATGAAAATATTTTAAACCAAATTCAATGATATCAACTTTATATTTTTTTGGATTAGTGAATAAAAAGTAATTTAAGCAAGCTTCGACACGCAATTTCAAACGCCAATTAATTCGAAAAGAGGAGATAAGTAACACGCTATGACAAGTTGGCTCATCGGACGTGATGGGGAATCTGCTATCAAGGTAAGTGTCTGATAGATCACTTATAAATGCTCAGTTGTGTTTGGACTTTCGAAATCGACTTGTACCCATTTAGATGAGTGACGGAAATTTTAATTATCATTCATTGCCGCTTTGATACAGAGGCTCGATCGAGAAGTCAAAAAGTAAGATTTTTTTTGATAAACGTTGGCAGGGAAAGGAAGGTTGTGAGGAGACGATTAGGAGGCATGGAGCAAAGAATTTCAAGGTTCTCGATGGTTTGTTGTAAGCGAAAAAATAAAATGTGCGAGTGGCATTGATTGAGAGGAAAAGAGAAACAATTTAAATTTTGAGAGTCCAAATTGTGGACCTTCAGGACAAGATAAAGGAGGTGTAACAGTCTTCGGATGGGGATCGAGAAACACAGGTCGTTGGAGAAGAGCTGGATGCGTGGAGGAAAAACATTTAAAGGAGGTACAAGAATACAAAATATTTCATGCTTCAGCTATGTTACGAAGGCGGTAAAACTTACTGTTGGGACTAGATGATGAAAATGAGGTATGGCAGGAGGGGGCGGCTAATGCTGAAGGAGGGAAAAGGGAGTATTTCACTAATATATTTCAGCAAATTAAGTTCTACACTGGAGTTGACAAATAAATACAGTAGATCGCCGGGTAAATGAGGAAATGAACTCTGAGTTAACCAAGATCATCACTAGCGAAGAGGTGAAGAGTGTCGTTTTTGAAACGCTAAATGACAAATCCTTTTCCGGGACAGATGGTAATATATTTCTTTAATCTTATCGCATATTTGCTTCACTCTGGACATTGTACGTGCTATTGATAATTTCTTTTTAGTTCTCACGTGTTAAATCTCCATAAATCATACCCGTGTTTGCTTAATTCTAAAAAGTTGTCACCTACATGTATGAATGAATTACGACCCATTAGCTTGTGCAATATTGAGCCTAAAATTATTGGTAAAGTGATGACTAATAGGTTACGTCTGATTCTCATGAAGATTATTTCTGAAAATCAAAGTGTTTTTCTATCGGGGAGAATGATATATGATAATATCTTGATAGCTCACAAGGTGTTACATCATATGAACCATTCTAGATCTACTAAAAATAAGTCTATGGCTATAAACCGGACATGAGTAAGTTTATGATCGTGTATACTAGACATGAGTAAAAGCTTACGATCTATTAAAAATAAGTCTATGTCCATGTTTCTTATGGCTTTCTAATTAATGGTGCGTCGAAGTTGTTTTATCGATCGACTGTGAGGACTGCTGCTGCGACCCCTATCGCCTTTATCCGTTTTTTCTTTGTGAGAAGGAATCACGTGCATGATTGGGGAGGCGGAGTTTCTGGGACCCTCACCGTATTAAGATAAATAGGGTTTTGTGTTAGACATATTCTTTTGCCGGGTGATACATTCATCTTTTCACGGCCTAAGGAGAGGATGGAGGTTATGCGATTTACTTCTGATTATGAAGTCAAGCTGGTCGAAAGTAAATGTAAACAAATGTTCTGTGAGTTTTCACTAAGGTCACGCCCACATGAGGTAATCCATTTTACCATGATGAGCATGAAAGAGTGTAAGGGACGAGGGGAAATATATGCGGCTCTATCGCAAGGGCGCAACAAAAAACGAGGTATTTAGGTACATTCGTACAAAGGTCGAGAACAAAGTTAAGGTTGAAAGGAAAATTATTATCACAAGTCGGAAAGGAGGTTATGATTAAATCGTCACATTCAAGTATCCCAAATTTCGCCATGAACTGCTTTCAAACTTCCCGCCGTATCGACACTTGGGCAAGCATATACATTTTCCCCGCAAACGGAGATGGGAATAAGGGATCCATTGAAGGTTTCGGGATAAACTCTGTGATGAGAAAGTATATGGGAATTGGGTTTCAAGTGCCTAATGCACGACTTGGCTTTATTTGCAAAACATGGCTGGAGAGTAGCATCGAGGAGCTTCGCTTATACAAGTTGCTTAAGGGTAGATACTTTCGCCGGTCATCGCTTAAATGCCAAATCGTGCAACTTCACTATCTGCCACAAGTCTCTTGAAGGGAGGAAAGCCTCTCTCTCAAAAGGGATCCGTGGCTTCAAGAGGGATGGAAAGAGTATAAATATTTGGATGGAAGCATGGTTGCCAAGAACAAAATGATTGTAAACCTAAGGGGGTGGGTATGGTCCCAAGATTAGTTTCGCAACTAATCAAGGATGGTACTTAGGAGGTATAGGGGGTCGAAGCTATTATAGGTAGGGAGGAGGCCAGCAAAGTGTCAGATTTATAAATTATCGAAGTCGACACTCAAACAGATAAATTAATTTGGCACCATACCAAATGGGGCGTATACCTTACATGTTCGGGCTACAAATGTGCTAGAGAGATGAAGGGGAATGGGGAGATTAGAGGCGCAACTTGTGGGGAGAGTAGCAATGGGAGACTTACGGATCCTTGATGGAAGTACCTTTGGGGGCTCAAGGTTCCGCCTCGAGTTAAATCATTTTTGTGGAAGAGTTTGAACAATATTTTCCCTACAAAAGATCGACTCCGAAAGCGAGGGGTTATGATTGAGTCCGAGTGTGTCTTTTGCAACGATACAAGCGTGGGGATTTATTGCACATTTTTCTTACTTGTCCTTTCTCTTGTAGGCTCTGGTTCTCTTCACCCCTAAATATTTGTACTTCAGGACGTGTATGGACATCCTTCAAAGAGTGGTGGTTACATATAATGATTCAAGTTAATCAACTTGGTTGCCCGAAAAATGCTGATAGAATTGCTTGTGTGCTATGGTTCATCTGGAAACATAGGAATGGAATTACTTTCGACAATGATGCAGTCCATGGCGACCAAGTGTGGCAATTGGGATATAAATTAGAAGTTGACTACAAGATGGCTTGCACTCCTATGGGCCAATCTTTATCACATACTTCAACAACAGGTACGGATAATGGCTCAGGATGGTAGGGACCAAATAGTTGCTGGGTCGAGATGAATACGGATGCAAATGGCGTAGCATACTTTCGTGAGCAGCCAAGTGCGCTTTGTCGAGCTGAATTTGGGAGTTTCTTGGGGCTAAATTCTTCCAGCTTCCTAGTACAACATCTTCTTTAGTACAAAACTATGGCTATGTGTGAGGGTCTTGAATTTTGCACTTTTGAATCAAGGGACACGGTATATTCGAAAGTGATTCAAGCAATTTATCAAGCGCTTAATTTGCAGACAAATGCTCCTCGCGACTCAAGCATCGATTGAGATATCCTTTATCTCAAAGGTTTTATGGAAGTCAAATTTCATTTCACACATAGAGCATTCAACAATGTAGCGCATACCATCGCTCATTGGGATCACAGAGGTCTGTTGGCTGCCCTCGCTTTTCCTCTCCACATTGGCCTATTACGCCTTTTATACATGATGTTTGAGCACTGTTGCTCATTATTTTTAGCTGTTGTTTAGTTCTCTTGATTACAAACAGCAACCGTTCCTATCGTTTTGTCATTTTTAATGATATTTATATCGTTTGAATGAAAAAAAAGGTAGCTCATCAAGCTAACGACCCTAGAAGCTAGCTCGAGACACACTCAATTTAGACCGAAATATGGTTCCAACATCAACTTCCCGAATCAAGCGCTCCATCTAAGATTATATAACCCAAAACTCGAATTGTGGCCCAAAGTCCAAACAACCCATCGTCTACATCGTGTGTAATAGGTTAGGGTTAATTGATTCTTATTTATAGTCAACATATCCTCTTTTATCATTCTAGTTCACATCTAATATATGTTCGTCCTCAATAATTTTCAAAACTCTTATGTTTATTTTTTTTAAATAGTTTTTTTGTATTTATTTGAATATTTTTATTATTATTTCTATAAAAAATTTATTTGGAGAAGATGGTGGTTTTGAGGTTTATCTGCAGTGATTATAAAATAATTCCTCGTACTGAATGCTTCATCGGCATGACAGACTCGAATTTACACCCATAGAATCTGAGCAGTCCCAAACACCTTCTATCCATTGCTTTTATTCTTTAATTTTTATTTTTTTATTTTTGTTTTTTTAACTTTTATTGATCATTATGTTCTTAAATTTTCCACTTCTTTAGTGTTGCATTTAAAATTATTGCTTTTAATCAAATATTTTCATAAAATCAATATAATATCCCAAAAAAATACAGCTAAGTTGATAAATATTGTTGAATAAACAATAACATACATTTGGCCTTCTATGGAAACAGTAGCTTGGTGTGCAAAGCGAACAGTATTAAAATGCAGGAGGGGCTAAAATAGTCATTTCACACAAAAATTACTGTTTGGAATCTATTATAGCATCCATGGTGTGCAAATGATTAAAATGAATAACGACTGATAAATAAACATACGCTTCACTTGTATCGATACATTAAGTTTGTGAAATAATTGAAATCTCCAATGGATTTGAAAAGTTTTGATTCAGTTGTCTCCTTTAATGTAGCTCGAATCGAATAACTTCATTTTCAGATTTGATGGAGCTTAAACTAAAGACTTGATTTGGCTCGAAATTCGAACTTCGAGCTGTTCAAATCGAACCTTTAACCTTTGTGCTTTTTGAATCGAATCGGATTTTGACATTCGAGTCGCTTGAACCTCTAACCTAGTCGAACCTCGAATAGATTGAATATAAGAGCAATAATCCATTTTGACCCGATCAAATATAGTTCATTAAAATGTCATGTCTACAATTAAGCAAGAAATAAAGCAATGAAATGAGTAATTACGGAATAATAAACGATTTGTGTTAAACAATTTAGAATTAAACAATTTGTTTTACGAAACAATACATCTACACAGGATAAACTAATTTATTTAAAGATAGAACAGATCCATTACAAGGTTTAAACCTCAACGACATAATACATACGTTATCTATACCATGAGCTATACGAGATAAATTACGGGATGTAGCTCAATTGAAATAGTTTTCAGATAGTTCTAGATAGTTTGTGCTCCTAGACGGAATCGAACTCACACAACATAAATGCCACAACATTTATTTACTAGTTGATATCGATGTCCCGAGCAGAACAGATCCATTACAAGACTACATGTACTAGCATCATATTCGATCACATCGATGCATCAATAAGAAACCGCTTACAAGGAAAATGAAAAGAAAACAAGAGGGAAAGCTAGAATAGCTAATCACAAATGGGGTGACTATATGCATACATATGATGCATATAGTCAACAGCCATGTGCTGTGAGTCTCACGTCGAAAGTTTATTAAGTTTATTATAATAAATTCTAATATAATATCTCGTTAGGTCACTCCTCCTATCACCAATTGTTGTTATCAGGATAGACTCGTAACCTATTCAAATTACATGGATTCGGGAGTTGATTTTCCAGAGGACGCTGAGAGCTTGTCTCCATGGAAAACATCTTTTAGAGATATCTTTCTTAAATAGTCAGATCTACTAGTTGCAGTAGTATAAATTTTTTCTTCAAACCTCACAGTAATATTCTTGAGTTGAATTAGTCCTTCTTGGCCAGAAAATGGAAGGTGCCTCTTCAAGGTCTCCAATATCTTATTGACTATCCTTTGACGTGAATCGGGTTGAAGTTCACTTCTCCAATCATTGCTTTCTGGAATTATTACTGAGGGGGAAGAATTAGATTGAGATTGAAATTGGGTTTGTGGGGCCATTAAATTGGTGTTTTCCATAATCACCGGCAACACTATACACACTAACTTTTTAATGAATGATAATTTCTCAGTCTTACAAAACTTTCTAACTATTAAACTTACAACAGAGGCAACATACTATTTCACATCCAAACCCAACACTATTCGCAAGCGTATAACAGCCTGTGATAATCACCGTTGATTATTTGAGAGATTAAGAGTTTAATTGTGTCTATGGTAATGAATAATGATGATCATATGAGGGGAAAGTCGATATATATTTGGGACAAATGATGATTGATGGTAGGTGTTGCCCTGAACTTTTTAGGGGAATAATTGAAATTTTCTATGTAGTATATATTATTTCCTCTATTCCTTTTTATGAGGAAGATTTTTCATATTTAATAATCTCAAATTAAAATTTTATATTGATTAAATTGTGAGATAAATATATGTAGGGAAATTTTGGTTTGTGAAACAAATTTCAAATTTTATTGATTTGTATGTATAGTCAAACCTCTAAAAAATTTTGGTATTTATTTCGAAGATTTACTTTTACACAAAATTTAATAAAAAATATTATATCATGTATTAAATTTTTCCTCCATTACAATGTACACCTTCCATCCCTAATTGATAGAAATATTTAATTTTACACTCATTTTAATAAATTTTCAAATTACTTTCACAATACTCATTTTTCCTTCACTCAAATTATTCTAAACAAGAACCTAAAATACAATTTTTTTTTCTTTTGGAAATATATCCCTATCATTTAAGGATGGTAAGTGTATCATAAATAAAACTTCATTTTAGAATTTTCAAAATAGAAAAATATCTCTTAAATTTTGAGATGAAGGGACTAATTATCACTCATGATGAGTGTTGACTAGTTGTTGGGGAATAATTCAAATTTCCTACATAGTACTACGCAACTATTACTTTTAATATGTTAGGTAAATATCATCTTCCAATTGAGTGGATGGGATTGAAATATAGTGGTTCAAATTACATCAGAGATTTTGGGAAGACTTAAGAGGTAAGACTTGAAGAAGGAATTTATGGAACTGTTTCAAAAATTACATCATAGATTGAATAGTTCGATCATGTCCCACATGACACTTTTGTTATAATGTACGTTAAATTTGATTTTTAGGTCAAATTGATAGTAATAAAATTGACTAAAACTTATTTTTAGATAATTTTTCAATTTTAATAAAATATAGAACTAATATATTCATATTTGGGTCTATATAAACAACATAAAAATATTATTAAAAAATCATAGTTAAAGAATAAATATTTACTCCGGAATTTTATTAAAATTGAAAAGTACCTTAAAAATGAGGTTTGGTCAATTGTACCCTCTCGCTTCTCCAAAAGAAAGATTTAACGCCTGTTATAACATAAGGCTCAAAGTTTTCATTAATTTTTTCAAAACACGCAGAATTGAACGATTTAACGCTTTTAAAACATGTGGAACGGGCATGAGGAAGATAAGTTGGTAATTATAATTTAATTTAAATAAATATAAAATAAAATCTCCATAATAATTGCCACTAATTATATTTCTTTTTGTAATAGAATCCTACCAATCCCCTCTTAATTACATTTCTTTTTGTACTAGAATCCTACCAATAAATGCTAATTTTTCAAAATATATTTATTTAATACAATATCTTAAAATGTATTATTGTTGAATATAGTATATCATTATATGTTATCCAGAAAATGTTATTTAATTACAAATTATTCATATCATACCTAAAATACATATGATATGTCGAAAAGTAAAACAATATAATATATCACTATTATGTTAAAGAAATAAAAAATATTAAAAATAATTATATAATGAGGCATATTAAGGTATTTCTTTACTCCTTAATCATATCATATTACACAAGATGATGAGATTATAAAATATTAGACATTATTTTTATTATAACATAACATATCTATAGAAACAAAACAATAGTATTTCACTACTCATCAGAGATACCATTGCACTAATATATACATATGGTATTTCAGAAACTAAATACATAAAACATCACAATATTATGTTAAAGCAACAACAAATATCAAAGTCAATTATAAAATAAGGCATATTAAGGTATTTCTTTACTAATTAATCACACCAATTACATTAGACAATGAATTATAAAATATTAGGCATTGCGTTCATTCCAACATCATAACATACTCATGGAAATAAAATAATAGTATTTCATTGCACTAAGACATATGGTATTTCATAAACTAAATCAATACAATATCATAATACTATTGAAATAATCCGAATTTTTATGATTTAAGTAATAATTGAGTTTTGATCTACTTAAAATAAACTCGAAATCACAAGCGCCAGAAGAAGACGACTAAATTTTCCTCCTAGCCAAGAAACGACACGACACGCCACCGCCCGACACCTCCTACTTTCTTAGTGCCACCTCGTGCTTGATTTACCTTACTATGGCTAAGTAAATTTCATTATATAAATAAATTTTTTTCTTCTTCTCTCTCACAATGGCGTAACTCTCCCTCCCCTTTCCCTACAAATTTTCTTTCTTTTGATGTAATTCTCTCCACATCAACGGATCAGGATTTGCATTACGATGGTTACGATTAGTACGACATATGATAATAAGATATTATGAAAGTGGATATGATTTAAGGCCAGGATTCAGGAGGTGATATCTCCATTCTTGAGAATCTATCGTCTCATAGGATCAACGGTATTCGCAAATCAAACGACCGCGATCCGTATTTGTTAGCATCCACGACCCTATAACTGCATTCAAAGGAATCGACGGTCATAAGATATTGCTATAAAAATGTGAATGTGTGAGTTCTATTAAGGTTGTTGGTTCTTTTGGTCCCTCCTATGTTGAGGTGTGTCCCGCCACGGTGTGACAGTACGGAGAGTTGTATTGCGGGGAGAGTCAGGTCGCGCGGGTCTGCTTGGTCAGTGTAAAGGCAACGACGACGTGTCCTCAAGAAGCTATGTGCCCGCCTACTTGGTGTGTAGGCATGGAGAGTTGTACTTTGTTGGTTTCGCTTGCTTGCCGTAGAGGAAACGAATGACGTTGTTTTTCCTCTATTGTGTGGTGTGTATTTATACAAAATGCACAGAAAGCATGGTTGCTTATGTGATGTATTTGAGTCTATTCGGAATATAAATAAGTATCTATCATATGAATTATGTTGCAAGTTGATTGAATTAAAATGGGTTGGAAGATATTGAAACTGGGCGAGGATCATAAGGAGGCTAACTAGTATATGAACAAATATGATAAGATATAATGAAAGTAAGTATCAATGATTATGCAATATTACATGTTTATATATGTGTGGTTGAATATGACTTGTTATATGGTACTACGAAGCTATAAGCTCAATTCTTTTATTTTGGGGACTCAAAGTTGTTTATTATTGTTTAGGAAAGTCGGCATCGGCAAAGACACTGGTGGGCGATGAAGTCGAGTAAATCATGATTCAAGATTTGGGTGGCTGAATATCATCAACGGTCGCCGGCAGGTAATTTTGTTTTATGTCAAAGCATTTATTAAGAAATGTATCAGAGTAATGATTTCAGATGACCATTTTGAGCTTGTGAAATATAATATTTGTTGTTGTCTTAGATCACCATCTCGGCATAATCAATGCTTGTATTTTTCGCTCATTCTTTTGGTCCAAAGTTGTACGGTGAACTATGATGCTCATGCTGCCGGGCGAAATTCTAACCTCAGCATGGCCGAATTCGAGGTTTGTTGTTACAACTATGCTAAAGAAACAACAAATATAAAAAATAATTATATAATAAGGCATATTATTATATTAATGTATTTCTGAACTAATTAGTCATACCAAATTATACTAGATAATGATATTATAAAATATTAGACATTATATTTATTACAACATAACATACCTATAAAAATAAAATAATGGTATTTTCACTATTCATCAAAAATACCATTGCACTAAGACATGTGATATTTTAGAAACTAAATACATCAAATATCACAACACTATGTTAAAGAAACATCAAATAACAAAACCAATTAATCCCACCATTTCAAATAAATTTATGTTTTCGAATTCCGTGTAAGTGTTTGACCACAAATCACTTTTTATTCTCTAATCTAAAAAAATATAAAATTACTACATTGAATTTATTTTTAAAAATATTTTCATAATATTATTTTATTATAACTTTCATAATATATACGAAGAAATTCATAATTAAAATTTGCTCAAGTTTAAAGTCTACACTCAAATGAAAGAGACTAGTGGATGTGGATGTTCAAAAATAAGACATATTAAGGTATTTCATTACTAATGAATCACACCATGTTATATTAGACAATGAGATTGTAAAATATTAGGCATTATATTCATTCCAACATATCATACCAATGAAAACAAAACAATGGTATTGCTATTCACTGTACATACATATTTCAGACAAATATATGATATTTCAAAAACTAAATTCATAAAATATCACAATACTATATTAAAAAAATATAAAAAGTAAAGAAGGAAATAAAATTTGAATTTTGAATATAATACTCCGTAGTATCTAAAAGCAAGCCTATAACAGAAAAGAAAATACAAAGGAAAAAGAGCAAAAAAATGCATGAAATCATGCATTTGATTGCATGCTATTTTCATGGAATTTTTTTTAAGCTAATTGATCTCCCCAACTTGACCCTTATTAAATTATCAAGCATATGATCTATATTATATATACGCGAAGTAGATTGACGGTTACAAAGTAAAGTCAAATTAATGTATTTCTATTTTACTGCTCGATAAAAAAATTTATTTTAATTTCATAATAACTTTCATACAGAACCGCCAACAAGCATAAATTCTCCATAAACTAATACTATAAATATTATCTATTTACGTATCAATTCGTAATTATCACCAAGAGTAAAATAAAAAGCTTGTTTCACAAATTCTCTATCTTTGCCATCTTATTTTTTTAGGTTTTTTTATAAAAAATTCATTATAATTTTATTATAAAAATAATAAATAATTTTGCATGCTAGCATCGCGCACATATAACTAGTTAAAAATAATTATCCAATGATCAAAATCATAATAAGCATCATATAAACACACTAAATTAATCCTCCAATAATTTTCTCGTTGTAAAAATAGACAATCTTTCAATTTGTTTCGTCATTAAATGTCTCTTGTGGAGTTGTGGTCACCTCAAAGTAATACGGACGTGCAACGAACATCCAAGAACTAAAAGCTATGGCGTATGAGTACATATAACAATTTGACAATAAACAACTTTGGCCGGTAATCAGAAACATATATATGCCTAAGCATATCCTAAACGGCTAAACTCAAGATTTTATTCACATAAAAACAAAAAATGACGGAGAAACCATAGAATTTCTCTTAATAATTTGTTATAAATACTTTAGTGTATATAACAATTCAACAATATCTCAAAGAGGAAAAAAATAACTATGCCAAGTGATCGTAAAGTAGTCCTAGTAACAGGTTGCGCCAAAGGCGGTATTGGCTATGAATATTGCAAGGCATTTGCCAAACAAAATTGTGTCGTTTACGCCTCAGATATCGCGAAACGAATGCCTGATTTATCAGACCTTAAATCAGATACTCAAGAAATCGAGACACTTGAACTCGATGTCACTTCAGATGAAAGTGTTGCATCTGCTGTGAATTCAATCATATCGAAACAAGGCCAAATTGATGTACTAATAAACAATGCTGGCATTGGTAGCACAGGTCCTTTAGCGGAACTTCCCCTGTCTGCAGTAAAAAAGGCTTATGAGATCAACACATTGGGTCAGTTGAGGTTGGTTCAACAAGTCGTGCCTCATATGGCGTCGAGGGGGTCAGGGACGATAGTGAACGTTGGAAGTGTCGTGGGGGAGGTACCTACGCCTTGGGCCGGGTCGTATTGCTCTAGCAAGGCTGCGCTGCATGCCATGTCGCATAGTTTACGTGTCGAATTGAGGCCGTTTGGTATTAAGTTGGTGTTGGTTCTTCCAGGGTCTGTGAGGTCTAATCTTGGGAGGAATAATGAACAAGAATTGGTATATGATTGGAAATTGTATGGGAAATTTAAAGAAGCAATTGCTGAGAGGGCAGGGGCTTCTCAAGGAGAGAAGGCAACAGATGCAACAGTATTTGCTAGACATGTTGTGAAGAAAGTTTTGAGTCCTAAACCACCAAAGAAAATTGTTTTTGGGCATTTGACTGGATTGCTTACTTTTCTTAATTGGTCTCCTCTTTGGGTGAGAGACATGTTTTTTATCAAAAGATTTGGGTTAAAATAGAAAGTGTTTTATTTTGCCAGAATGGTTGTAATTTCTCAATCCTAAATCTCTTTGGAAGTCTTACTAGGATTAAAGTTCAAAAATAATTTGAATCCTTTTGTCATAATCAGTTTTCCAGAGACAAATTGTTCAACATTTTGATGCCAAGTACTTCATCTGTTATTAATGCTAGATATTTGTTAAAATGATTCCAGATAATATGTGCAAGTTGTATTTTAATCCGAATAAATATTTGATCTACGTAAATTGTCCTTGTAATTAATATAAAAGATGCACTTTAGTCCCTCTAGTCTTTTGACGGAGGCGTTAAATTTTGACAGAAAGAGGGACTAAAGTACACATTTTCGACAAATGTCAGGGACAAAAGTGTACCTTTTCGGTAAATATTAAGTGTTGAAAATTCTATTTTGGCCGAAAAGTGTGTTAAATTTAACGTCAATGTTAAAATAGGACTAAATTGCACCTTTTATATCAATTACAAGGACCATTTGCGCTTACCAAACATTTATCTGGACTAAAGTGCAACTTGCACATATTAACTGAAACCACTTTCGCAATTTTCTCTTATTAATACTATAGACAATAAATCAAACACTTTTGTAACGAGGAACCCGCAGCCTCGTAGAGTGCGGTCTGCGTACTGGGTAGACCTCGGGATGACGTAATACCCTATAAATCACGCCAATCAGGTAAACTACACTAGGCAAGCTCAGTGTGGCAGGCTTGACCAAGAAAGTATTGATAGGAAAAATCGAACTCATGACATTGCGATCATAAACTCACATACTCAACCAACTTGATCTCCCATTGATTACCATCTCCATTTGCTATCGCAATTACTAATACATGCATCCTAGTTTAGGTGATAATAAATTGCGATAGCACTCTTTAAGGGAGATGGTAATTAATGGGTATAAATTATTATCATAGAAGATATCTATCTTATATATAATTGGGGAAGGAGGGAATTAGAAGTTATTTTTTAAATATAGTGAAGCCCCACGTTCTACCCCATTAACTACTTCTTATTAACTGAAATCCCTTAAGCATCCTCAAAGAGTCAAAGTAACAACTACCAAGTGAGCAAAATTAATTACGGAGTGATTTTTAATTCTTCCTTTTCTTCTTCTTTTCAATTTCCTTGCATCAATTGCTTGCAATGTAAACCAAAAAGCTCCCCAATTCGGCTTCTTTTTTTTTTCATTTTCACTCCATTTTCTTTCATTTTTTGCTCAATTTTGTTTATTTTTTGGTCGGATTTGCTTATGAAATATGATATGTGAGCAGTTCTTTTTTATGAATGAGCATCGATTAACCAAAAATATTAATTTCCATAGACATCGACTGTGCACCGAGAGCTAGTTAATGTAAAAATCAATGGGTGAAGTATGATCATCATTAGGTGAAGGGTAAACATCACTTCCTAATTTATTTCTAATCATTATTTGACTTTTGAAGAGATTATGAAATTAAGTTGAACCATTTTTTTCAATCTAAACACTAACACAATTGTTTTGAATAAGAAGATATAATGAAAATAAAGTAATAAGTGAAAGCAATCAATAAGCAATATTTTATCGAGCGTACAAAGCCTCTTGATCTAGTGATATGAGTAAAAGTTGATCACAAAATTTCGGGGCCCTAGAATGTTTTCACGGCTTTCTCTCTCCATGAGACGAAACAGCCATTTTACCTTTGTCTTTAACAGGCTTGCGCTTCTATTCATTTTTTCTCGTTGTTCTTGCTCATTACCCGATATCATAGGGGCTTCAGATTTACCTGTTTTACCATTTGCCTCGGGTCGAAGAGAGAGAGAGTACCGGGTTTCTCCCTATCGAGACCACCGCTAAAGCCCACGACCTCAAAAGGATGTAGATTGCTTCTCTAACTCATTTCGTTTTTTTCCTTTCTGTGTGCAGGTATCATCATCCAACAGGCTAGGAGATTTGTCTCGAGGCATTTAGCAACAGGGAGCTGACAGTCGAGGTGGCCTTCGAAGGTATGGAGGCGGATTTGAGTCGAGTATTGGGATCACTATCATTGGAAGGAGAGGAGTTAGGGAAGGTTATTGTCCCAGACGTCACTTTTGATCGCGTCGAGGAGAAATTTCAATACAGTTTGGTTGGACTGGTGCACACAAATAGGGGATACCATTAGCAAACATTCAAGGACACAATTAGAGCTATAAAGCAATCGATGGGATCCATATTTAAAATCCTAATAATGGGGTTCAACCCGTTTGCTATAATGTTCAATGACGAGACCCGCATAATCCAGGTTATCCTGCCGGTTCGTCGCTCAAGTGGTACTCTTATATCGTTGTATCACGGAAAGGGTACGCAGCGCATCGTGGTATTAAACACACTTCCACGTTGGGCACAAATCGAATTTGCCTCGGGGTTCGTGAATAAGTGAGATGGTCTATCTCGCTGGGGCACACACGGTACGCGTCAGAAGTCGATACCGTGAGGACTCGCATCGGGACATATCCAAACTTTGAAAAGTGGGGAGGATTGCGCTAATGCTTAAAACGGGAGGGCACAAGTCAGATATTGCTAAGTGAAAAGATACATGCGTGCTTATATTACTTAATGTCGGGTCAACAGTACTTCACCGCAAGACAAGTACAACGATTTAATCTGGGGAGATATTAAGGCGAATAAAGACGACCCATGGATTTCCGTGCATGGGGAAAGGAGGTTAAATGTTAAACATCGTGGAAGCGTAGAAGACTGGCAGGTATAAAGAGACACAATATGGGGGAGTAATGCAGCAATGTGGATTGAGAGGGGGACGATTTATGTCATCAAATGCGATGAGTCCGAAGCAGAAATGGGGAGGAGGAATAGGCTTAACGAGATTACTTCAAAGACAAGTTTATGTCAGGCCATTACGGAAAATGGAGGATAAGTGAGAATTACAATGGCAGAGGAAAAGAATGAACGACACGGAGCAAAGTGGGGGCGGAAATGGATATGGAATATGATAATCAAACTTCGATACGGGCATAGTTTGGGCCAAGGGGGAAGAGGATCAAGGGGTGTTCTTCTGGAGATTAAGAACCACGAGGTCAACTTTGGGACGGTGACAACGGGGAGATAGACTAGTGTGAATCAAATCTGTACGGCTATAGCGAGCCCCGATGAGCTTAGCGGACCGGCGGACTTCAAAGCGGTGGGCGCAGAAAAAGAAACAACGGAGAACGTTCTACATGGGGAGAAAATGGGTTCTACTAAGAAAGGTGGATTATTGATGGGTCGAGTTTCGGGCACGAGCACAAGCAGAGGCGATAAGCTGTAGTTTTCCATTGGGTCATCAAGATAAAAGGGCAAATTTTATTTTCAATGCAAATGAGTTACGAGATGTCCCAATTATCCAACAACGAAAAGGGAATGGTCGTGGGTGAACAAGCGGAACTGAAGTAGGAGTAGGCGAGGGAGCAAGAGACTCGAAGACAAAGAAAGGGAGGAGCAAACAAATGAAGATATGTCGAGGTGGAAAGTAACAAGAACATCCTGGGGGAACCTGAAAGAAGGTAGAGGAAGAATGTTTTGTGGGGGCGGTGATGAGAGCGATGATGTGCATAAAGGAAATGGCGGTTTCAAGCAAGTTTGGTGTGTCGGTAATGATGGTCCTACGAACACTGCTCTTTCCGAAATTAAAGGAGGTAGCCTTACCCTAACCGTCCCAAATTGAAGAGATGGGCTTATTTGTCGAATTTTCACCAGATTGAAACTCCCCCACACCAAAGGCCAAGGAGACTTGTCTTTCGTCAACCCGATGTTATTTGCCTTTACTTGAAACAAAACAAAAAAACAAAAAAAAAAACTCAAAAAAATTGTCCCGTAGTTTAGATTTCCTTTACAATTTTATTATTGATCCGTGGGGTTGCCTGGGGCATACCGCGCATGCGGGAAAGTGGACGAGGACGCCAGATAGTTCGAAGCCTGAGTGGCATGGATATTCTGCTTAATGAAAAATGCAAAGTGTGCTCTGGGAGAGGAGTATTTGTGTATGCGAGTTGTGATGACATTATTAAAACACAACTAGAGGTTCTCCGGACGCTGGTGCCAAAATGAAGGACGCGTATACTGCAATATTAATGATATCCCGGAGCAACCGGCAGTGCTGGTGGTAATGCGAGGCGAGGGAGTATGGAGACATTTCGAGGCTTCATTCGACCGCTGGTCAGCGGATATCTGCATGTTGCTACCCTTTTACGTGGTGTAACCATAAGGAGGAGTATGATTCAACGAGTACCGGGACCGCATCGAGAGCAACGCTCGCGGGTGCTTTTAGTTTCCGGGGCAAAGATGTTATCATTTATTCAATCTGGGCGACCACCGTCCATACTATTTGACACGGAGGCACAGATTAAGAGGGGGCAGCGAAGGTTTGTTTTTTATGGTCGGTCGTGCGGGTAAAGAGGGTATGAGAATGTTATTCGAACGCTGGAACCAGAACATAGGGTCTCACGGTTTAAGGTGTATGGGAAAATTTGGAATGTTAGGATCGCTGGGTTATCGAAGCGGTGTAAAAAATCACAACTAAACTCACAGGTTCGGACCGAGGACATTCAGAATAAGCTTAAAGTGGCGCAAGACAGCACTCCGCCCGATGTGGACGGGGTTATTAATTGGGAAAGGAGTCGATGCCACGGGAGCAGGAAGAACAAGACGTCTCAACGGGCTAAGTTTAATCAACCGGCGAGGTGGCACAAGAATACAAAGTTTTACGCTTTTTACGACGCGGTGCTTAACGACAAAATTTGATTCGATGCACGATGGAAACGGAGCAAGCGAGGGACGGGTTAATCGGGAGCGGTGGCACTAGATTATTTTTGGGAGATTGGCTAATGAGGTACGCAAATTCCGAAAAGTGGTCACGTGAACTGCCAACTGGCTTCAAGTTATTGAAGAACGGACAACCAATTAACTAGGTATGTTATTTGGCGCAGAGGCGACGTGGTTGCCGATACGCCGATCGACAAATCACCCGCCCGACGGTATGATTCGCACGCTTTTCACCGACAAGCATATTATTTCTTCTGATATTACTGATATTGTTGACACTGTTTTCTTTAGTGGAAATTTGCTAGGATCTGTTAATCATACCCATGTTTGTCTTATCCCGAAAACATTATCCCCATTGAATATGTCAGAGATTAGGCCTATTAGTTTATGTAATATCGGTGGCTAAGATCAGGTCGGGCGTGTTAACTAATAGACACGTCTGCTTTTGATGGAAGATAATTTCGAAACTCGTAGTGCCTTTTACGAGTAGAATTATTTCTGATAATATATTTATTTCTCACGAGGTGTTGCACCATATGAAACACTCGAAACTAGTTAGTAATAATTCTATGGCTTTAAAGTTAGATATGAAAAGGCCAGATGACAGAGTCGAAAGGGCCATTTTGGAAGCACCATGACTGTCAGTTTTGTCTGATCTTTGTGGATTGGATTATGTGCCTCATTTCAACTTTTTCCTATAGCTTTCTGGTTAATGATGCACCAAAAGGTTTTATTAGAACGACAAGAGGAATCCGGCAAGGAGACCCCTTTGTTGTCATATTTGCTTTTCCGTGCGTAGAGTGCCGACTAGATGCTACGAGAAGCCGAGTGGACCGAAGGTGCTGAATGGGATCCGGATTAGTAGGGAGAGTCCGAGTATTAGTCATATTCTGTTTGCAGACGATACCATGATCTTTTGCAAAGCTAATGAAGTGGATTGAGGCGGCGAGAATCCCGAGCCAATACGAGGTTGTTTCAAAGTAAAATCAACATCAACAAATGTTCGATCAATTTTTGACCAAGTGGAAATACTTGGGTCTTCCTTCACAGATTGAGAGATCAAAAAAGGAAGTGTTTAGGTACATAACCAAACGAGCAGAGGAGCGGACTAAGGGGTGCAGAGGAAGATTGTTGTCACAAGCCGGGAAGGAAGTACTAATTAAAGCCGTTACAACAGCTATCCCAAATTATGTCATGAATTGTTTTCCAACTTGAACAGTGTCATGGCGGGCTCTTTGGGCCAGCTCGGACACGGATAAGGGAGTTCATTGGAAGAGTCGAAGGCCATGCTGCGGATAAAAAATGAGGGGGACTGGGCTTCAAGGATTTACAATGCATGAACCTTGCCTTATTAACTAGACAAGGTTGGAGAATTGCATATGGTGAAGCGTCGCTTTTGTACAAGGTATTAAAGGGACGATACTTCATAAGGACACCATTTCTTCATGCTAAATTGGGTTTGAATCCATCGTTTGGGTGGAGGAGTATACTAGAGGGTCGAAAGGTGCTTTTGAAGGGAATTCGATGGCGATTCGGGGATGGTCGGAGCATTGATGTGTGGAAGGATCCATGGGTACCTAGACTAGGTAACTTTCGGATGTTTGGGGGAGGAAGTAGGGTGCCGAGATTGGTATCCCAGTTGATTGTTGGTGGACAATGGGACACCCAAAATGTAGTGGAATTAAAGTAGTGGCGGAGGAAGTGGCCCATGATATTTTGGCGATGCCGTTAATCCGTGTTCCAGCCCGAGATAAGTTAATATGGCACCACACTAAGTGTGGGAATTATCTTACTGCTTTTGGGTATAAGTGTGCTAAAGAAATGAAGGGTAATGGGGATTTTGGTGGGTGAGGAGGTGGAGGGGGAAGCCGTGGTGGTGCTCAGGCAACTTGTTGGAAGTCTGTGTGATCTCTCAAGGTGCCACCTCGAGTAAAAATGTTTATATGGAAGGCTTTCCATAACATCCTACCCACAAAAGACCGGTTGAGGAGAAGGGGCATTAAGGTTGAGAGCTCTTGCATTTTCTGCAACGAGGAAAGGGAAAATCTGGTGCATTTGTTAGTTACTTGTCCTTTCGCTAACAGATTTTGGTTTGCATCTCCATGGTGTATTAATACAGGTGGGCGAGAGTGGAGCTCATTCATGGAATGGTGGGTGTCCATCACTACTCTACTGGGGGGAGAAGAAGTGCAAGATGTGATTCCTTTACTAGCATGTACCCTCTCGGAATTGTGGAAGAGCAGATGATATACTTTTTAATGGGGAACGGCGTGAGTGGAACATAATATGGGAACTAGGAATCAGGCTGGCGGGTGAATATAAGGAAGCCCAACAATCAAATTCTGCACGTTCAACTCAAGGGGTGATGGGGGAAGCCGTGCTGCTCCTCATTGGCAACATCCCACTATGGGATTCATCAAGATCAACGTGAATGCTTCATACAAGAAAGAGAATAACTCTGGAGCAAGTGGAGCCGTGGAACGTTAAGCTCAGGGGAATTCTTGGGAGCTACTTTCCAAAGGCTCCCTTAAGTTACAAGGTCTTTGTTGGCGGAGGGATTATCAATGAGAATGGGCCTCGAATTTGCATGGATGAACAACTGGAAAAAAGTCATCATGGAGAGCCATAATAAATAGTTGGTGCATTGTCTGAAGGGGGAATACAAGACTCCGAACGACCTCCAGTTGATTGTTGATGACATTCTATATTTGGCAAAGCATATGGAGGTACAATTTCAGCACACTACTCGAGTATCCAACAATGTTGCTCACACCGTGGCACATTGGGATCATGACAGATTGATGGTAATGCAGTGGCTTCATTATCCACCACCTTGGCTTTTAGCAGTCCTCTTACACGATGTTGTTTAGACTTTTTTTAGTTTCTTCGGATTTGATATTGTTATCGCTTGTCATTTTTATGATATCATATCGTTTGGTAAAAAAAATCTAGTGATATGAGTCAATACTGACGACGTTATTAGAAAAATTACTATATATCTATAATTTTATGGATTCAACTCCTCTCAAGTTCTGATCTTACTAATTTCTCAAGTTGTAATCTTAACTATACAAATCTCAATCAACAATTAATTTAAAAGGTAGCATTTTTTTAATATATCAATTTTTTTCATCTCCTACAAAAACTTAAAAGAATTGAAGAAAAATAATTAAAAAGTATTTTACTCCTAACTCTACATGTACATTTATGGACATGTCCTTGTTAAATTGGAGACATTTGAAATGGACTCTTGGCTTGCTTTTTGTATCTTAATCTTGTGTGTTTATAATAATTATTAAACCTAATTCTATCTTCTATTATATTTTATACGACATATTTTTCAGTATTATACTATATTAACATCTTAATAATGCTCTTATTTTAATTTCAAATAAATTTATAAAAATAAATAATACACATATCATAATGTTTAACAGAATATAATATTACACAAAATGTAACGCATCTTTTTCTTCATGACATTCGACTATAAAGTAGTTGCAGACTTTGCATTGCACAATGTCTTTAAAAATGATTACACGCGTCCTCATAATGACATAATAATAGAAAGAAACACTAACTATAAAAAAGGCTACGTAAACACACTATCCCAGCAAGATCTAAGATCCAAAGTTTCTTTTCCGAATGATCTCACAAATGTTATTGTCCTAACGTGAGGTTGCAAACCTTAATGCCCAATGTAAGTTTTTGTCTTTTCATTGTCCTTTATGTTCGTTTCTTCCCTTTGTTAGCATCAAACTAATGGGCCTCGAGGTCCCTGAGTGTTCCTTTGTTAGTTTTCTTGAATCTATTGTCATGTGTCATGATCAATAATATGATATGCATATAATCTATTGATTTATTTTATCAAGTTGGAGAAATTTTTTGGAACAAATACAAATGTTGCTATTGGATCACATTCTCCCGTGTTTACCAGGCCAATACAATAATACATATGTGATAGGGATAACGTTAAGAGCTTCCCGCCTCACAGTGTAGTGTCGATAGTAATATAAGATTGTTTTTGACTTGACCCAAGAGGAAACATCTTCACTACTTCACAATGTATAAAGAAGATGGGTGATAAAGAAGATAAATGTTGCTTATGGTTCCTCAGTTAGGGTCTAAAGTCAAATATAAAATATTTGACTCGACAAAGACATTTAACAATGTGGATTGCACAATGCAACAATATTTTTCTTTACTTACAATACAACAGTAGTTATGGGCGCACTTTGTTCTTCATAGGCAATGTGGATATCAATGTGTATATATAATGTGCTTCTTGAACCAAATAGATTTAGGTTGTGCCATTTTTATGTCCTATCTGGAATCTGGATCAGTGTGGAACTGAGAATTCAATTCTCATTTTTATTGTGATAAAGGAAATTAAGCATACTGTAAGATGGTACTATTACTTATGTATTCTGTATTTAGCCTACATTTAGCCAAAACATTAAGCTTCATTGAAATTTATTCTTCAAGGTACCTAATCTATTGCACTCTGTTAAGGTTAGATAAGTATGCTTGTCACAATGTCACAATTTTCAAGTCCAATGGAGTCAAAGATTTTATATTCTTTATTCCTGAATATGATGTATATATCAAAATGGATCGCGACACTACCTAAGCTTCTTTATCTATAGTGAAGTAGTAGATAGTGTTTGCACTTCATTCATGGGTCCATTCAGAAACAGCCTCCTAGTTATCATAGAAGTAAGGTCGCATACTATCCGACACTCACCCCCCTAAACGGTGAAGGTGGGAGCCTCTTCAAAGGCATTGGGCATGTTAATGTTAAATATGGTTGTCACTGAATTGTTTTGTTAACTAGTACAAATCACTTTCTGATATTGAAGGCTAGTTTTGGTACATGAAACTACCCAAGGAGGATTATGAGTTATGACATTGGGACAAGCCATCCCTTATATCTTTTTTTATCTGGGAGCAGTTCAATTGAAAGACGTCTAAATTTTTGTGTTTGTTTTGTATCAGATTAAAGATATTCTTAATTTAAGAAAATATTTCATTAGTCATGCCACGAAGGCCGGGACTTCCAACTCGTCGCTTTGGCCCTGGGACAGGTTTTGGAGGGGTTTTTAATCAAAAATCAAATACCCCTCCAATGTTACCCATATTCCTTATTGTTATGGTAATATTCTTATCCATTTCGAGTTGATAATATATATTGAGTTTGGTTTTCCTTAGACTTTTGCAACTTTTGATTTTCATCTGTATTCTTACATGTTATCTCTCAAATTTCAGGGTGCTCTATTTGTTATTGGTTATTTTTTCCATGGTTCAGGTATAATTTGGCTTTATATTTTCATAATAAATCTGTTCGTATGTACTACCTCCATCCAAAAAAAGATAGTCGATATTTTATTTTTGATGGTTGAACTTTTAGCTTATGAACTCTCTTTTTTTGTGTGCATGATGTTTGGTTTTCGGTGAATATCAATGGCTATTATTTTCAATGTACTCTATTTGTGGCAAGTCAATTTTGATTCAAGTCAAAGTTATGTTTGTCTGTTAAGGCCTCAAAGTTTGTTCAGTTTGAAAGGCTAAAACATCAAATGTTGTAGTTGTTTAGGATGGAGGGAGTATATTGTTTGATCTTTACATCTCTTTATGAATACTGTTACGAGAGCTTGGTTTCTGGTTGTATTCCTTTGCATTGCCATTTCAAGCTTTAACAGAATGAAGTATTTCACAATGCAGGTTCCGGAGCAGTTAGTCGAGTTGAAGGTACATTTTCAAGTTTCAGCTGGCTTATTTCTTACCACATCATGTTCTTAACCTTATTACTAAGAGAATTGAATGAACTTGTTTGTATTTACATTATCAAGAAAGGTTATGCATAATTTCATAAGCGCACCATTTGATCAACTGTACTTGGCAAGAAGTATAATAACACCTTCTGGGAGGGAATGGGAGGGGATCGAATAACACCTTCTGGTGTGACTGTTAAAGTGAACTGTAGTAGGGTATCTAAAAATATACTTCATGATTTTGACTTGATTCTATTCAGTTCTCTGACATATGTCTGGTATTTTTTCATTTCGAATGGCCAATCAAATTCTTTTGTTCAACAATCCCTGCCATGATAAGAGCTATTTAATTTTTCTATAGGTGATTTCACTTGCACAGCAGAAGTCCATAGGGCATTACCTTTACTAAAAATGGCATATGGAGATAGCATGCACAAAGTTTTGCATGTAGGACCTGAATCTTGTTCTGTGGTATCAGAATTATCAAAAGAAGAGGAAACTGAAGTGTGGGGTATAGAACCATATGACATAGAGGATGCTGATGGACATTGTAAAAGTCTTGTGCGCAAAGGCTTTGTACGTGTTGCTGACATAAAGTTTGCTCTGCCTTACAGAGCGAAATCATTTGCTCTAGTTATCGTATCAGATGCTGTGGAATACTTATCTCCAAAGTATTTGAATCGGACTCTCCCAGAAATGGCTAGAATATCTTCTGATGGTGTAGTTGTTTTTACGGGTAATCATCTGACTCTATAATTGTTACATTCTGTCACAATGAATGCTGATCCTGGTGGTAAACCTTTCGATTCTTAAAAGACTTACTGAAGTAGCGTTTTCCATTCGTAGTCTGCTACGAAATCGTTTGGTATATTATGTGGGCAAATATGTTGCATGATTACAAGATGTAGCATAACAATAACTTTTATGTACTTGCCTCATGTTTAGGTTTCCCGGGGCAGTCCAAAACTAAAGCTACGGAACCATCCAAATTTGGACGGCCAGTAAGAAACTATTCACTCATGATCTTGTTTATCCGATTTCTTCTTTTTTATTCTTTTCCAATTTTTTTATTTAATTTTTTAAAATGATGATCCCTACTGGTTCCCTACTTACCCGTGATAACTTGAATCCTGACCTTTCTGCTAGAGGTGAAGCATCTTACCATTACGTTGCACTTCATTGTTCATGATCTCACTTAGTGCGATTCAAAGTAATCATATTGCTAGATGTCATGCTGTGATCCCACAGTTGATATCAGAATATGAAGGATAACCTCCCCTCATCCTCTTCCCTTCTTATGATTTCCAAACAACCTTCCCTTTCCCGCTTAAACAATCGGTTGTCTCCTTCCCAATCCCACAAGCAAACTGCCAAGCGGAGTCTTGATTTCTATAGTACAGTTTTTATATTCTTCACATATGCTTTGCTACTAAAGGACAGATTGTTGAAATGAAACTGACTTTTTGTGTGGTTTCCGTGGTAAGGCGAAAAAGAGGAGCTCGTCGTGGTGGCTACATTTCTTTGTCCAGACCAGTTTGGAAGAAAATGAAGCTGCAATGAAGAAGTTCAAACAAGCTGCAACCGAGGCTTCATACAATCCGGGTTGTCAAATTTTCCATCTCAAGTCATACCATTAATTTCCTAGAATTTATAAGAGCAAAATATTCGTTCATTTTACATAGCAGAGAGATGATAAATTATATCACTCATAATACAATGGTGAGTCATAGGATGGAGGAAGGATAAAGAAGATATGAATCATAAAAATGTACTGTGGTTCTAATTATATACAACTCAAATTTAAATTTTGTAGAATGGTAAATTCGATCCCGATCAGTTCTTTTCAATCTACTTGTTACCGTATCCAATACTGTTGTCAATTGTCATATCTTCTTTTTGTCATAATCTCTTCATGTCAAGACCCTCTTGACAAAAATTCAGTGATACCACTTCTTGAGGCCAATGCACATTGTTTTCCTCTACTATTAATCTAAGAATGAATCGGATGCAGGTGAATTCATGGCGGGTTAGCCTGACCATTCGGCTTTCATGCTAGAAAAGGACGTCGTCCATTGATAGAAGGTAGGAGAGGACAATAACCATTGTTTGATGGTAGGAGAGGGAGAAATGAGAGGAATGAACTCCAAGAAGTCTCAAGAAAAGAAATACCATGGTTAGTAAGACATAACATGCACATTAAACACTAGAAAATAGACTTTGAAATTATTGTAGTTTGGGAACACAAACGAACACCCAAAGATAGCAAGAACTAGGAAAACATCATTAGATAGAGAATCAGAACTCAAGAGTTAAATTGAATAGAATATATGATATTGAGTTTGAAAGAAAAAAAACAACTTAAAATTATATGTCAATATATATGAACTAAATTTCCTTTTCAGTCCAAGAAAAATTCATGGACTAAGTTGTAATGATAAATATATACCATGTAACATACTACTCCCTCCGTCTCAATTCTGGGATCATTTAAAGAAAAATTTCTTTCATTATAAGCCGATCATTTCATTTTACCAATACAACTTTACATCAAGCTAGATTATCTCCTAATATTCTTTTTTCTATCGATTGGATATATTCTTCCTGAAAATTATACAATCAATAATTTTCTTAATAAAACCACTAGAATATTGCTCCATTAATCATCAATCTATAATAACCAGGGCAGTGTAATTTACCATATCTTATTATTTAAGACTAAATAATAAGTCCATGTCTCATAACATAATATAAATCCCAATTTTATTGAACACTCAAAAGGAAACCAAAGCCGAATACAGAAAACTTCAAACAAAAAACAATCCGAAGCAATAATAAGACACAGACAACACATTAAACAACAATGAAAAACAATATTTTATGAAAAAAGAGATTGCAAAAATGGACGCCATCTATTCATTCATCCTCCGTCTCCGATTCAGCGCTTTGGAGCCACTCAACAAAGGGTTTTGCATTCTTCCAAACAGGCTTCTCTTTGTTTGGTCCAGTCTGACCTGCCTCGAACCACTGCACAATGTAATCTTCCTCCAGCACGTCGGCATCATATAAAGCTTTCAGAACCAGAGCTACCTCCTTCGCTGCAGCTGGATTCGTCTTACCACAGAACTCCTCAATTGCTTGAAGCAGCAGCAACTGTGAGCCTTCATTCCTAGCAATAGCAGCAGCTAGATAGGCCTTCTTCTTTGCAACCTCCTTAGTGAATCCTTTTTCAACACCATCCAGAACAGCCTCGTACAAAGCAGTCATGACCTCCTGATCAGAACCAGAAAGTGAACCGAGAAAATTTTGAAATTCACCAACAGTAACACCTTTCTTCAGAACAGCTTTCACATCAGCAATAAGTCCCTCATGACTAGCATTTCCATTTTCAGACTTGAGGCCATTTTCTTCTGGGCTTCCTGAATTCTCTACTGATTTCGGGGAGGATTTGGTTTTCTTCTTAGGCTCTTCAGTAGACAGCATAACCATATCAGCAGTTACCGCATTCAGCTGTTCCTGGATACGAAGGCGAGCGGCTTCCATTGACGTGTCAGTTTGCCATTCAATATCATCTTCGTCGTCATCATCATCCTCTTCATTCTCATCTGCATGGCTCTTTGGTGGTGAAATTTGACCCTCATCAGAACCACCACTAGTTTTCTTCTTAGATGAAGTTTTTCCTTGCAAATCTTTAGTAGAACCTTTCTTCTTCACATCTTTTTTGAGCTTCTTCAGCTCTTCATCAGCAGCTTCACCCTCCTTCAGTCGTTCCTTCTCAGCCCTTCGCAGTGCTTTCTTATCTTTAGATGATTTTTTGGATTCAGGAGGGTTCTTGATGATGAAACTTGAAAGCTTATCTCTCATATCCACATCTGAAACAAACCCACAAGCTGCACATTTTAGTTGGATCATCTGAGTTTTTGTAATCACAATTTCGGTCTCCGGGTTGCCACAACCATAACATTGAACATATTTCTTAATGAAGTTCTCAAGAAGACCAGCAAGTTTAGGAGTGTCATGAGATCCATTAACGAGCGACGTTCCAGTTTTCTCGTCAAATTTTGATTGGGCTCCAAGCTCACACCCAAAATACTTCGTAGTGTATGAAGCAGGCCTTGCCAGAGCCTTCGCAATCTCGACCATGTTGACAATATTGGTTTTGATGCCATTCCCTCGCCCTTCTATCTTTGTAATCATCCTGGGCATCTTATACCGGTAGAAGGCATCATCTTTGTTGCCGGCACCAATGTTTTGTAAAGCCATCTTCTTATTTCAAAGAAAGAATAAATATTGTCCTATTTTAGAGTACAGCTTCTGAATGTTACTTCAGTACTGAAGGACTGGTTACCTATAGATAGGTAAGGCTGCTTTTCGCTGCAACCAAACTTCCTTTGATGCAAGTAAGGCTCAATATGCATACAGTCAACCCCGGCTAACAAGTGTGTGGTCCTAGGACAATATTCTCTAAGCAAACCAATTGATCCCAAGAACAAAATAACCTTTTCGGACATAAAAGCTTAATATATGTGACAGACTTCACCTTGACAATCTGCTGGAGCAGAAAACACCTGCAAATTACATAACCAGCAAAGACATATAATTAAAAAGAATCTTCATAGGAAGCAAAGACATGAGTTAGGACAAGAAAAAAGAGCCGCGTAAAAGATAATTTAGAATATCCAAGACAGAAAATATATAATTCAGCCACTAATGAGAAATCAATACATCATGTCCATTACTTACTTGCTAAATTGAAAATATTAACCCATTATCTTAGATAATGATTACACGAAGAAAACCCGAGAAAGCCTCAACCATCATAAGGCATTACAATTATCTAAAGCAATCTATCCAGTCAATCCTGTGAAAGGAGTTACTGTAAAAAACAAAAACTATTGAGGGATTGGCATCTCCAAGAATCATAGAAGTAATATGAAAATAAAAAACTACAAACTAATTGTGAATTTGGATCAGGAAGAACCAATGTCAGTAAAACTTAACCTAAGTGAGGGTAGTAAAAGTGAATCGAAGGTGAAAGCTTAAAATGTTGTTTGAATACTATTTTATTTGTCGATGTGAACCAATATGAAATATAACTAAAAATAACGTTGACCTAGGTTACACCTCAATTTGGAGGTTAATGAAAAAGGGATGAAAGATTTAAACTCGATTAACCTAAGTGAATATAAAAAATAGAACCCCAAACGAGATTGGGATGAACCTAGGTGAATAAAGGTTAAATTCTATGTTCACTCCATTTAGGTTGTATTTTCTCTATCAACCTACGTTAATCAAGTTAAATGATTCATTTAAATTTACCACATTTTCATTAAACCCCAAATTATGGTGTAACGTAGATAAATGGTATTAATAGTTATATTCCGACTTAGTTCATCTCGAAAAATAAAAAATTATACAAAAAGATTTAAAACATTCAACTCAACTACCCTCGCCTAGGTAGTAATTATTATCGAAGGACAACCACTTTACATCAAACTTTGAAAGCCTACATTCAGAAGTTATCACAACAAATCCATACTCAAATTAAGCAAAACCAAACTGCAAAAAAAAAAACAACAACTTTAGGAACCTGGCATCTTCCGAAATCTGTAAATCAACAATCTGTAATGTCACAATACCATCTACTTAATAAAAACCATTCAGACAACATTGTGATGAATCAAAATACCAACTCAATATACCATAAACCAGTCAACTGTAATCAATTCAATCTAAAAATCATCGAATCCGATCCATATTCAAATAATAATCCCATCAGTGAACACAAATTATCACATTCTCAGATCCATCATATACTCCACACATCTAAAAAATATTTCCTATTACTAAATTTAGATATTCGACTTATTAAATTTCGAACACAAATATGTTCATATAAGATTAAAAAAATATCAAACACTAGTATTTTTACTCTACTTAGCTATCAACATGATAATCTCAATAATATTTTCCACCATTGAATTTAATTGTTGACTTTTTTTTTAATTTTGACCACAAATATTTTAATACCATATAAAAAATATATCAAATCCTAATATTTTTTACTGTAGTTAGCTATTAACACGATACTTTCAATTCAAATAAAAATTATGTGTTTCAACTAAGCAACAATTTGTTAATTTTGATAATTAAAAATAAAAGTGGACAATCTTTTGGGACAAATGAATAAATGGGGAGTAAGAAACTTACAAATATGATGAATATGGATGGTCCGAAGGAGTTTTGAGAAGGCAATAGCAGTAGGTCATAGCTGGGTGAGGGTTTGCCATAATATATGTATGTGTATTTATGTTGTGTGTGGCCGGAATTTTTAGGATTATTCTAGGAGATGTGATAAATTAGGGTAAAGAAGAATGACAATAGCCCAAAAAATGTATTGCTTTTTAAACACGATTGTCATTCAATAAATTTCGAGTATATAATATCTTGAGTAATAAAAATGAAGAATTAATATTTGTCATATATACAATGTGAATAATGCATCATCAGACTTTAATATAATTATCATATACTAAACACTTAATCATGATCAATAATTTTATTATTCATAGTTAATTGAAATAAACTATAAATTTTCAAAATGTGATTAAAATTTCAGGAGTGTAAAATATAAGGGCGATTCACAAATATTCTCTTAATTTTTACTGATCACAGAGTAAGAGTTTCATTTATTAATAAATACTATTTTGAAAAATTTGGAAAATAATAAAGATGAGAATCTATAAATTTGGTAAAGTTAGGTTAAATGACAATAGCCCAAAAAAATTGGGTTGATTTTAAATAGTGTTGTCCAATAAATTTTGATATATAATATTCGGAATAATAAAAATGAAGAATTAATAAAGGTGTCATATATACAATAGAATTTTTTACAAATACCATAGTTTTAATAAAGACATAATTACCCTTCAAAATGTGATTAAAATTTTACGATCAGCAGATAGAAATTTAATGACATTAATTTTATTATTCATAGTTAATCGAATAAACTATAAATTTTCAAAATGTGATTAAAATTTTAGAGTGTAAAAATATGGCGGCGACGGTCACAAATATCTCTAATTTTTACGATCGCCTATAATAGCTACGACACAAATACCGATTTGAAAATTTTGGAAAATAATAGCCATTTAGAATCTAAATACTGATTTTAATTTTTTTACTAGATGGTTATACCCTTATAAGTGTATTTATTCGTGTGGCTTGAGAATTTTGTTAATTTTAGGAGAATTGATAAATTAGTGTAGAATTAGGTTAAATCAAACGACCTCTTTTATAATATGGGCCATTTTTAAATCCGAGGCGCCTCTAACTCTCCTCCGTAAAAATTCTAAATTTCCATTCAACCTCAAATATTTTTATATTAAACCATCATTTTGTACATGGTTGTTCTTAATTTTTATATTTTATTTTTAATTTTATTACACATTTTGTGTAATATTTTTCTTTATACATTTTTGTGTAATATTTTTCCTTTTTTAATAAGATTTAGATTTGCTTCTTCATTTCCTTCTGGCATCAAATTTAAACATACTTTATTGGATGTAATTTAATTCGACTACGCAAACTGGCTACTTTATGCTAAATTTGGCCGCTGATTATTCAAGATGCCCAACCATCGGGCATTCGAAGCAAAGAGTCAGAATGGATCAATACCAAGTATATTATATTATCAGATTTCTTTATATTTAATTTCGATTAGAATCTATCGATCTATAATCAATAGTTATTTCTGTGATAGACTTCAATTTTATTTCATATATATTGCCTCCTAATTCAATTATATCTATAAGAATTTTATGTTTTATTTAACGAATATCAATTATCGATTTAAATAAAAAAAATCAGTGCTATATGTATACAAATAGTATTTTTTTTGGGAAGAAAATTATTAGGTTAAATCACAACTCCTTTTACAACTTTAGAAAAAGAATTAAAAAAGTGATACACTGCTTAATTTGTTCTGGCATTCTGTTAAAAATTGAGATTATCTAAACCATCTGTGACCAATTTCATAACATTAACGAATGTTTTATATGGTTTATATTTAAGAAAACAAGTTTTCGTATTATTCACTGTAATAAAAGGCGTTTTTCAACCAAATTTACGTACGTACGCGTTCTTACTAACAATAGTATAAACTTTAAAGACTTGGACAATTGTGGACTTGTGGTTAGATATGTGAACTAAAGTTTAGTGACATGTATATTGGCCCAAAATCTATCGCAACTAAAGTTTAGTGAGATGTATATTGGCCCAAAATCTATCGGGTGAACTAAAGTTTAGTGAGAGATGTATATTGGCCCAAAATCTATCGGGTATTTCGGTCCGTTCCCTATCGAGACGTACCAAATAAATACTTCTAGAACTAATCTAAATTTAATGGATTGATACTCTGGCCCCGATACTTTTCTGCTAGACCGACATGTTTCTCGTTGGGTCCTGCATAGTAAAATCACTATCACTATGCTTTCACTAACCAAGTTGTAATCTGCATGAATTAATCAATATTTTTTAATATTCTAGCCTCGACCAATATTTAATATTTGAATTCTAATGTTATCGAATACGAATCCGATTTTGACGTTCGAATGGTAAACGAATGCGAATACAAATGTCTTATAATTAGATTCAAAATTTCGGATGACAAGCCATTTAGACTAACATAATATTCGATTCGAATTCGATTATTTGTTTAGATATTTTATTAATTTATATAAAAATATGTATATTAGAATTCGATTTCGAGTTTGAATATAAAATATGATTTCGAATCAATAACGAATATTACAGACAGATCAAATCAATTCAAATCTTAATTTTAGTATTCTTATCTAATACGATATGAATTCAAATACTATCAAAAAAATCAAATCACATATCTATTCGACCTCGGTTCGGTTCCACACCTAATTACTGTATCCTTGCTTATATCACGTTACACCTCAAACGATTCGACAACTTTAAAAATGACCATTCCCCTCAACACAAGTGCCCGCCGCCATAAACCCTTATACATCACTTCTGAGGAGGTAAGCCATGGATATGCCCTTTGGTACAACGATTTGAGCCTCCTCCCTTTGTTTACCACTGCAACTTCGTGATCGAGCAATCCCCTTTACGGGGTTCAATCCTCATCAATCGCATAAAGCTAAGCGCCACTAACCCTAACTCCAAAACTCAATCATTGCCGCCAGCACGGGGATTACGCATTTGACAACTTTGATTCATCATGTTGGAAATGAAGTTGTAGAGGTAAAGAACTTATTTTTCAGGCGACTATATATCTAGTTTCTCATCCTTTACTTAAAACTTAAGTGCATTTATATGAAAGAGTGAAACTCTATAGACGTGTAAAAACGCTATATCTACCCTGATCATGTTAGTCATTAACGCCCTACTTCATGAAATGTTTGCATATGACAAAGACTATTCTTTGAAGGATTTGAAGATTTACTTACATGCTCATCTTGTTTACATGTCCTTAACGACCTAAATGCGATTCAACGGAGGGAAGCTCTCGCTTAATTTCTTTCAGAGACTCAGTTTTGAATATACAGTTTTTATTCAAAAGCATTATTTTGCCATTATCATTTGTTATCAAAGGATACTATTATTAGTCATTATAATAACAAAATTGGCTCTACTCAAGCAATAAAATATTTTTCCGGAGAGGTCTGGGCCGAGGATCCAAACAAGAGATCCTTCATTCAAGCCCGAAATTAGATTGTTTGTCTCTAACCAAAGCGCTCCACTAATCAAATTGGGCACCGAATCGTTAGTATGTGTCTGGTCAGTTTGATCACGCTTCGATCGTATGGAGTATGATTATCAACTCTAATCAATCATACGGGCATGCAGCTTGCCAAAAATAGTATTCGAATGCATGATCGACATTAACCGCCATACAAAACTTGTAAGATTTTTATATTCAGATCCTAAGCAAAGCCGCCACACCCATGTTAAATTGGCGATTCTTGCACTTAAACTCCGGGATTTCACTTTATATGAGTAGTGTAATTTTAACCTCTAGACATTTTCCGTGAATCGAGGATTATAAAAGACTTGTGTTCTTTATACTACAAGTGTAAAATCTTGCACACAAGATGAATTTAGCCAACCGGATATAACTAAGTTAGATTTCTGCCTCTCTAGTAATTCAATTGCTGACATGATGCCGCATTCCAAGACAAAGATTAGAATCACATTAATTCATACAACCCAAGAAAAGAACAAAATGTAAGAGTTTTAAGGCATAAATTCACCGTAGCCTGGATCGCTAGGAAATCGAGCGCAAGGATCGCTTAAGACACCATTAATTAGTAATCGGTTACAAGTAACGCCGCCCAAGGACAACGGTCTTCGAAATATAAGATATTAGATCTCATAAATATGCCCGCTTGAACAAATTCCTCGATTGTACAACCGATTTACTTACATTTAATTATATTCAAATAATATAAGTTCGTATATATTGCTCGATTGTTCGACACCACATATTATGATTAACTTCATCGACATTGTGGGTTGCGATGGTCATAGAGTCCGCTTCTCATAATCTATATATTAATACAATGTTCTATTAACATAAATTAATATATTACTCTTTGTCAATCGAGTTTCCAAGAAAGTCACACACAACAACATGATCAAACTATAATGCTAATTATAGCTTCCCAAGTTAAAGATTTATGCGAATTTTCAATTGTTGAAATACCCTTAGTCGATTGAGAGGTATAGTGGATATGGAACTGAATCTTCTCGAAAAGCATATTTCTAGAATATTCTATCTAGACACTTAACGTGCCTTTATTTTAGGACAAGAAGTGAAAGGATTCTAAGACCTCCCCTATGGTTCGAATTAATTTGCAAGGAGTGCTTTTGGAAGAGTTTTAACTTTCCAATAGCTCTCCAAGACATTTGACGCTGTATAACAGCTATGGCATTTTTAAGAAAATTGTTTCATTCATTATTCATCTTTTGAGAAAAGATGAAAGCAAAACCTTTCTTTCCCACCCCTCCTTTGTTCACATAGTGGAAGAAACCCCATGGCTTTTTCCTCCTATTTTCCTTCGCTTACTTTAAGTGTTCCAAAGAAATCACGGAAGTGGTTCGACCAATCGCTATGCTGACTATTCTGGGGAGACAATATACGTTGGTTGTTCAAACTCCTCCGTCAAGGTCATACGCAACTAAGGCGTGTAAGTACAAACAAAATCTCCGACAATTAATGTTTTTATAATCGCGTAGAGGTCTTAGTAATCGGTTAGATAATTATTATTTTAACTGTGAAAACCTAAAAGTTATTTATTAAATGGGGTACCGTTTTATTACACAAAAAGAAGCCATTTCAATGTTAGTGCACAGTTGGTCAAGTATTTCAGATGTCACTAATTAACCTGCCCTTGATGATGGTAGCAACTAGTCTTTAGAAATGAGAGAATCTTTTCGTGCTTTATATTGTCGCTTTATTCAAGATTCTAAGATACGATTCTATCACAATTTAAAAAGGCATTACTTGACAATCAAGTAACAAGATTTACACTGCCTAAAAATAAAGAAGGGTTATGGACCGATCTATTTAATATCTACAAGATGGAAGTTTTCGCTTATAGTAATATTTTCTATAACGTTAGACGCTACTTTACATTATATGGAAGACAGTTTCTAATGTAGACGTTAAAGTTAAAAAGTAAACAAGTTAGAGATTTCTCGTGATACTTGTATCAAGCATACGCAGCTTTGTGAGAGTATTTTATTATGTAGGCTGAATGTACAGAGTGTTTCTATAAACTCCTTTAGTATTAGGCAATCGTCTGTGATAATTCGTTACAAATTTATTTATGGAAAGATCATGAAATGCACACATAATGGATAGAGTGCTGAAGGATAGAGTGTTCTCGGCCGTGGGGACCGAGCTTATAGCTATCTCGTATCGAGCATAATAGTACAAGAGAATCTTTATATCTAGCAAGGCCTTATTTGTACTCCTTGATCATAAATAAATCCTTCATCGGGCAAATCGCCTAAACTTAGGGGCGCTAGCATTGGTAACTTAAATCAAGTTACCAAATCAGTGTTTTTACTTTTGAAAGATTTTATCGCCACAAAGAGCTTGTCGGGTCTTGTAGTTATTGATACTGTCTGCTTACCTTCTTATACGTGGTAGATTATACAATTTCACTTAATTTAGATGTCGTATACATGGGTAAATAATAAGTCGATTGTTGGAAATCAACAGAATTTATTCCCATTTATTATGCCTGGCTGCGACAATTGCGTATCAATTCATTTACCAAATATTAAATGTGATTATCGTAACTTAGTGTTCAACTTAGTAATCAGATATTACTAAGGCGGGTTCTCATGAGGATAATTTAAAGGGTTATGAAAGGACAAGTAGATCTTATTCATTAATCAAGTTATAATAATAGTAATTGGTCAATTATTATTATTATTATACAACTTACCATTATCCGAGAGCCTAGAAGGTCACACACATACAGCTGAAGCTACATTTCATGCATGAAATTAAAGAGAATCAGATAATTTGAGAAATGTATTTCTCACTATGCGGTTCTACATTTTATGTAGAATACTAATTGAATAAATAAAATCAACCAAATATTATTAATTGGTTCGAGTAATTTTAGTATTTATCAATAACTTGAAAGATTATTGATATCGACTCATTACTATTTAATTAAGCTACTCAAAATACTAATCCCACAGCAACTCAATAGTGTCTTAACGAACTAATAGAGCACCTGAGTCGCTCTAATATTTTCAACGGGTCAGCGATCGGGCTTGCTTTAACCTAGCCCCTATATAAGCAAACTTTAGGTTTTCATGACAAGAATTGAAAATCTTTTCATCAAAAAACCCTAAAGTAGCCTCCCCTTCGCCTTAATTTCCAAGAATTTTTCTTGGGTTTTTATTTTGTCTATCCTCGTTTACTAGCATAAATCGGTTCTTGATTCAACCTCTCTGCACTAACGGTAGATATCATACGATCGATATTACAAATGCTGAGTCAAGAGAAGTCAAATTCACGTTGTGAATCTGCCATTAACTTTAGCAGAATTTACTCCTCTAACGTAGTTAATACTCGCTTATTCATATATCAGAAATATGTTTTGTTTAATAACGAGTATGCACTTTAAGATCCCCCTCGAATTATGGTAGATTTGTATTTGTATTTATAATTATATCCATAGTATTTCCATCATCGTATAACCGTCAAAACTCACAACTTTCAAATCACAATCTTAGCAATATAAATACATTCATTTTACAATATCTTGTTCGAGCATGTTCAGAACAAATTCCATGGAGTACCTTTGTAAAGAGACTTTTCAAGATTATTAAATATCCAGTAGCAATCTTCAAAGTATAAGGTTCGAACATGTCAATCTTTTCTTGGAAGGAAACGTAAGCCTGGCTATCGATGATTTAACTTTCGTTAAAACGAAATGGCACAATGAGGACTGTGAACCTGGAAGAGTTTATTTAATCTGGACAAGCGGCGCTAATTTGTAGAATCTCACGACCTTAACCTATGTAAAGTATCTTATAACGTTCAAATTTCATCATGAGTAGTTATATTGCCGTGAATGGATGTATCGACATGTCATAAGGCTAGGCCGATATGGATTTAAAACCTATTGAACTATGAATTATCCTTATGGCATTCAATAATACATGAAATTATCAATGTTTGTGTTTTTTAGTTATAAACGGTACCCCTTTTAATATAAGCGCATCCCCTGCTTGAAACAAATTATTTTCTCAGAAATCAAGTTAATGTACCCATAGTAACTCCTTAACAAATTGTTATAAACTATCCTTCATGCCCTCGGCATATGGGCCTCGTATCGATTGTATCCCACACTCCCTAGCCCGACCTAATAAATACATGGGCCGTCAACTGCTGGCGGCCCATCCTGGCTGCTTTCATAATGGACCTAGTCTATCCGGGGCCGGGTTTGTTTAACATCGCCTAGTTAAATCGGCCTATCCGGGCCGGCTCGGGGAAGCGCGTGGTTTTGTCCATCGGGGCCCGAAACACCTTCATGATTGGATCTCGACGGCCAGCCGCCAAGTGTGGCTTTTCAATTAAATGCACACTACTAAAGTCGGAACGGCTGACGTGACAAGACATCCGCTAAGGACCGGACGCGAACGCCCATGTCCATGTCCAATTTAATCAGGGCTTTAGTATGCCGAACGCCAACGCATTAATCGGGAGAATTTTTGCCCACTCCTCGGCCCACTCTCCAGTTCACACTAACCAGTGCTGCTTAACCCGAATCTTGCTAAATTCAATAACCTGCGGACGCCCGGAAGCATCAAGCTGACGCCCATTCAAAGAAGGCTTTATCCATCATGTCGTTGCTAATTTATTTACACTATATTGCCAAAAACAAACCACATATACATAAAACCCATAAACAAATTTTAAATCAAATCCAACAAAAAATCATAAACAAACCTTCAAACATCCGAACTACGCTTTAACATCCATAGAATAAAACAAACCATAAACATTAAACTGCCAAAGTTCATCCATCTATAAAACAAAATAAACTATGTTCATTTATAAAGAAAATAAAAACATAGAACATTATTCTTCGGCTCTTCATCTATCAAGTATTCGGGGTATCAGTTAAAGATCGGGCCGACGCGATACTCCGGATACACGCCATATATCATTTCAATTCCAAGACGATTTATCAATCGTAACCGAACGCCCACTTTCAATCCTCCGCATTCCAAGTTGCATATTTTTCCACCTACATTACAATATTCACAAAAATAATGACGTGTGTATATAATTTAATCAATATAGAATACATTCCATCTTCGCATTTTGTACATAATCCAACATCTCATGGTCACTCACAGGACTTTCTGTAATCATGGTCACAGGACGGACGAGAAGACGAAGTAGCTACACTAGGACCTCGAATACGAGGGGAACCATCTCTCTGTGGGATTCAAAACCATCCTTGTAGAGGTCAGTGTGCGCTACACCCATTTTGTTCCCAAATTTCTTTCATGACAGTTCGTGATAATTCATACACTTATTTTGGATCACTTCATCTTTCCACCAATATATTTCTTGGTTGGTCAAGGATTGCTTCCCAATCTTTTGTGTTGAACTCACAATCTGTGCATTTCATTATTCATTCTTTACACCCTCATTTACCAAGAAATTGATATCAACATACCATACGGCAAGAACGTAATTTCCCTACTTCCTATCCATATTTTTACAATAAATCTAGGTAAGTCAGACATCTTCTTCTCATTCAATAAAGCATATGTGATCAAGGTACGAATTTACACTGCCGACAACACGCTATTTTATTACAATCTTAAAAGCTAGCTTTTGTTGACCGGTCATCGTGATGTTTCCAAGCCATCAACATCACGCATTCTATCATTGTTAAAATAACTAATTACTTAATTTGGAGTAAATGGACAATTTAAACTTCACTTCTAGAGGCCATTCAGAAAAGCAATTTATTATAATCCTCAATTCCAAATTCTTGAGCTTATCATATGATAATCTAAAAAATGTCTTTTTTACTAAGTGAACATACCAACACGAACTCAGATCCACTGCATATACATATAAAATTTCTAACCTTAATTCCAAAATGTATACAATTAAACTTAGCAAGATTCAACTATCCATGAAAATTCAAAACCAACAATGGCATTTCAGACTTTCAAGTTCTTTTTCATCAACATACATACTGTTGATGGTTTTCATAAACTATGGAGCCTTGGGCGGTTCTACTGGCTATGAGTATATTCTCCTCCTTGGTTTCTTCTTTTCCTTTGCTTCTTTCTCTTTCACCTTGTCAGACCTTTCTTCATTGTGAATAATCGGTGCATAATTAGCAATTAAAAATGAAATGTGTTCTTTAAGTGTTATGTAACACTGTACACTTAAATTTAGGAAAAAGATGAAGTTTTAAGTAGTGTAAGTAGAGAGAAAATATGAAATTTTATTGAATCGCTATACCGAGGGAAATGAATCTCATTGTTGTTTGGACCAATTTATAAGGCTTGGAATCGCGATTAAGCCGGATATCCGCTTTCGCTATCGAACGTCCGCTTAAAATTAATCAAGGTTTACTAATCTCTCGTGACAAGACGTCTGCTTTCATTTATCGGACGCCCGCTTAAGTATAATATAATTAAGCTTGATGTCCGCTTCTGGGGCTTATCGGACGCCCGCTAAAATTAACTCGCCATCGATTTCACTGCACTTTACATCCGTTTAGCTTTACAGTATCTCGTTCTAAGTATATGAAGCGACATCCGCTTAAATATGCAGGACGCCCTGCTCGGCGTATGGCGACGCCCGCTGGGCGCATAGAGGACGCCCGCTACTCATATTTGGCTGAAAATTTGGCAATAAGATAATCATGGGTAAATATTAAATGAAATATAAACTTATTTTTTTTTATTAAACTGCCTATTTATGTACTGTAAGGGAAGCCAGAGTTTAAGTATCATCAACATAATAAATTAAAGAAGTATTAAGTTCATTCGATTTAACTCATCTTCTCGAATAGAGCAAATCATTGTTGTTATCTTCTTCTTCCGTTTATTTCATCGCTGAATGCCTTGTTCGATGTCACTCAAGTCATCAAACATGTCTTTTGGTGCAATTCCATAAGTGCACTATCTTGCATCCTTTTCTCCGCCGCCCAACTTTCGATTGCCACACAAACTTCTATTGTCGCGGGAAGCTTAGCCTTGACCTTCTAGTCAGATATTGAAGTTTTGCCATACTAAATGCAGATTACCTAGCTATCGAGATAGGAATCAGAAAAATTTCCTTAGCCATTTTACTCAATATAGGAAAAATACCTTCCTCGCTTCCCACCATTCGAGAACATCAATTGATTTCTCATGATTGTAAATGCTCATGTCAAAAGGTGTTTTCAAGTATCGAGTCAACTTTACGGTTTCGACGAGAGAAGTATACGGCTAAATTTTTTCTACTCATGGCTTTTAAGATTACTTCAATACTTTAGGAAGATAATGACAATCCAGCAAGAAGGAAATACCATTACTTTGCACTTTATTACTTGGAGAATGTTTTAAAAAATTTGGAATACATGTTGTATAAATATGCTTCACTGCTTTTGTATGCATTCTTAGGAAATTAACAAATAACTAGGATCGAATGCTCCAAACATTCATAAAATAAAATCTATCCATGCAAAAAGAATATATCTAATGAATGGTTGGACACATTATTGCAATCATAGCATGATGTAGAATGGAAGATAATATTTCAAAAATTTCTTCCATATTAGGAATCATGTCTTTAGCAACAAATTCATTCTCTATTATCACGCATATTTACAGCAGTTCTCGGCAAATACATTCAAAAGCTTCATGAATATCGGGACTATATCAGTTGAAAAATGTTTTAGTGTAGTCTTTAAATGTGCAAGAAAACGGAGCAACTCTAAACAAAGAGGTCCAATTCTTGAATAGGTGATCTTAGGATAATGACTCCACAGAGGCTCGCGCCTATTATAGAATGACAAATCTCATCTCTATATTTATATGCACGGTTAAGATCATATGTGTAATTCCATCTAGTCTCTACATCCAATATTAATTTTCTTAGTATTTTTTACCACTTGCCAAAAAACCAATGTCTTGTACTCTTTTCTTTTATTTGGGAAAGTAAATAATTAAATGAACTCCCATTTCTAATAGGCTTCGAGTAAATTCATCCCAAATGATAAAGAATTCCATCTTTGGGGGTTACTAGTTGAAGAACATGACATAAACACCTAGTATGAAATAGTTCTTCAAATTCCGGCTTACATTTTAATTTAAGAGTTTCAATAGACACACTATTGGCCGATGCATTATCAAGTGAAATAGAACCAACTTTATGTAAACATCGATATTCAAAACAACATTTCAATATTCCATCTGCTATTCAATATTATCACGCTTAGCAATACTACGGAAAATAAATAATACGCCTCTTTGAAGAGTCCAATCAACATCTATCCAATGACAAGCAACACACATGATATCAAAGTCATTTAAAAAGTAGCAATATCACTAGCTAAACAAAACATTCCAAGGCAATGAACAGTTGACATAGAAGATCTTTTGGTTTAAAAATATTTAAAAGCAATACTTATAGAGCTCTTCTAAGTGATGCTGGGTCCGCCGGTAGATTGACTGCTCTCGTAATCCAATCGGTATAATCTCCACTTCACAATGATTGAAAGGTAAAACACTACCTACTACAAATTTCATTGATTTGCCTCATAATTTAACTTATCATAAATAAACTTTTAATGGGTCATAGGGTTAATAGTTGCTCTGAACACCTCCTACCCTCGCCTTCCTCTTTACTATCTTCATCGAGCTTTTACTATCACTTCTCGCAAATGTCTAATAAAATGTCCTGGCTCCACTCTTTTCCCTCCCGCCTTATAACTATATGTTTTTACAAAGTATATACGTAGCTTTCTTTATTTCAATCTAGCACAAAGTATTTCCAAACCTACGATGTCTTTTTTTCTTTAAACTAAACTTTACCGTGCTAGCTCGATGATTCTTGAGTGGATATTGGCTTCATCTCCTACCTTTATTTTTGCCTTTTGATTTAATTAAAAATCTACTTCTTCCCTCGTTTGCAGATCCTCATCATCTGTGATCTATATTATTAAAAATTATCAACACGACTAAAAGCTCGATCTATCGGTGGGCTCAGGTTGATTTATGTCATTTTGTAGTTCCACCACCTCCAATTCTAATATTCTAATTTTTGTGAGCTATTATAATAAAAAAAACTTGCAATACTAAATAATTTGAAATTCTAACAAGATTATACCAAGAAATGTTAATATAATAAAACGAGTAGGATGGGAAAGATCGTACTCAATTTCCAATGCAAATCGAATCGATTGAAGACGATGATGCTAATTCTTTGAAAATTCGAATAAATTATTTATTCTCCAAGCATTTAATATTATTTTAACATTTATAATCAAGTGAGAAACTAAGAATCAAGTATGATATATTTAATGCCAGCTTAAAACGAATCACTTAGATAATTGAAGTAATATGAATTAATGATGATATTTGATGGAGTAATGAACGAAAGCCAGGTTTTATTTATAAGTGAGAGAAAAATCTTATTTTTCAACTCTGGACGTCCTAGCTGGAATCCTATTTATCCGTTAATAACGGATATCTCAATAAACTTATTGCTTATATTAATTCGCTTACTTACACTGACGTCCTAGAATGCCGACGTCCGGTAATAAAGCCGACATCCGCTAATAAGATGAAATCAATGCTCAGACAACGCTTAAGCACGGACGTCCTGCTTAATGGATGGATGCCCGCTAATAAGTGCTATGAATCCAACTAAGATGCTTGCATCGACGCCCTATTAATTGGAAGTTTGACGTCCGCTTACGTAAGTAATCTAATCACTAACGAACGCCGAACGCCATCTTCGAACGCCCACCAAACTGGGTGAACGAACGTGCGCCGATCTAACGCTTATTAAAAAACTGCCCAATTCTAATTCCCCATTAGTAAGCTAACGGTTTGACGCTAACGAACGAGGGATTTAACCCGAACTGACTAACTAATGGATTAACGAAGGCCCAACTAACTCGGCCCACTTGCTACGGCCAAACACTAGCTCGTTTTCTATGGACCCTTAAAATGACTCGCAATGTAGAACCAGTCCAACGGACGTCCATTATTAGCTAATGAATGTGATGTGAGTATGTGACAATATGTTGCTCTTAAAGGACATTTATTGGGCTTAATGGATGTACGTTTGGTTTAACATACATTTATTGCTTATGAACAACGTCATTTGGGTTTAACGTACATCCGTTAACGGATGTCCGTTAGGCTTAACAAACGTTCGTTCGATGCACGTAAATCCTATTGGGCATGCACCGAACGCATTGTACCTTTATCAAACGCATGGATTGACCTATTACTTGAAGGATAATGAGATAACACACCAACGGAAAGAATTCATCAACCATGGCCTAACGAAAGTACACCAAATTATTTGCATTGAAGAATGAAATGAATTAATTTATCTGGATGGTTTGCCACCACTACTGCTAAGTATCCCAAACAATAACTAAACTTATGAAACAGAGTAGGTTAGTTTAGTGACCATTTGCATCTATAACGACGGCGCCATGATCGAAATTAGAATTATTAAAGCGCCGATTTATTTATATATATATATAAAATCCAAACTTATGTTAAATTAATTACTCCCTTATTAAACTTGAACTTAGACCTAAACACAGAGTTTCATTTATGAGGTTATATAATTTTAAAGACGCGCCATTAGAAATGATAATCAGACTTCTTCACCTCACCTTCAAGAAGCATATAAATACCGCCACACAATTATTATACGAATGCCAAGGCTTAACGAAAAAGAAACACGAAATGTTTTAAATGTTTCTATTTTATACGAATCGGTCCATCAAATACGTTACTAATAAGGACATTCAACGATATATAACTACAAAGATAACGCTATAATTTGATGAAGTCTATGTTATAGATTGACCTAAAATCAGCTGGCTATCAATTACATTTACATTTAGTATATAATTGACATAGTAAAAAACACAACAACAACCCTTGATTATAAAAACAAAGTTTAGTTGTTGCAACTTAAAATGGTTATAGTAATAAAGTTCACTGCTTTTTTCAAAAAAATTAACTTTACTAGTTACCAATAACATACAAATTCTTAATTATAGCTTTACAACTCCAATAGCCCTTGATTATAAAAAAGAAAGTTTAGTTGTTGCAACTTAAAATTGGTATAGTAATAAAGTTCAATGCATTTTTCAAAAAAAATTAACTTTACTTGAAGCTACCAATAACATACAAATTTTAATTATAGCTTTACAACTCCAATAGCCCTTGATTATAAAAAGAAAAAACTAAAAAAACAACAATAGCCCTTTAAAAGTGTCCCTTTAAAATCCTTACGACTTTTGTTGATGCGCTAACGAAGCGACGCCTGACGCTTACCCATCACCAACGCTAGGGAAGTATCCGAGACATTGGGATGCATCTGTACCTTAAATTCTATATATAATACCATAACTAAGAATTCCCCAACGCTGAAAAGACGATCCCTGATTCAAGAACAATTACTTGGCCTATGAATCGAACCTAGACGCCGATGCCAGTACAAGACTAAACGACGACGTCTTCATTGAGACAGAAGCTACTACTTTCGCTCTAATGAAAGTGGTAGTCATGTTCTTCCTTTACACTACTAACATTCTTTACTGAGGCTTCACAATGAGCTTGGGTTCACCTAAGCTTCTCCAACGTGTTTCATCTTCACTGGCTAGCTTTTGACCATTTAGGTTTGAGGAAAAAGATACTCCGTCACGGATATAAAAATTAGGTTCCTCAGTTGAAAGGAATACAAAACATATGACATTTAAAGTGAACTTCACTATTATTGTATTTAACAAGATCCTAGGCGTCCACTACTTAAACTAATGCTCATCGGCCTAATCTATGCAATTAGAGATCGAAACTTGTTTGCTAATCCTGATTTATGGTATCCTATGTCTAATCAGTCACTGAAGAGGTGGTCAGGTGGAATCCAAAGTCAAGATCAATGTATGTTGAAGCGACTACTTGTTTTGCCAATTAAAGAAAAAGTAAATGGATTTTATATTATTTCATTATTACTACTATAGATTATATCAAATCGGTCTTAACAAAGTTAAAATACTTCATCCATCTCAAAATACATTTATTATTTAAAAAATATTTTTTATAATAATCAATGCTTGTATTTTTAATACTTTTTATAATCCCAATATAATTTTTACATTTTCACGTAGGCTTTTTTATACTCTAATATAATTTTTCACTATTTATTAATAAATTAATTTTCATCTAAACAATTATTTATTTTAAAACAAGGGAATATACAATACTCTTTTTCGTGGTAATCAAAGAATAATGCAGTACCGGACAAATTATAGTGGCTATATTTAGTGTCAAATAAAGAATTGTCATGAAATAGGGCGATAAATTCACTTTGTCGTTCCCTCAAGTGACACAGCGATATGAGTTGATAGTGACTTTCACATTGTATTTTGCCCTTCTATTTTCGGATAATCGTTGTCCATTTTTATTGTCACAAATTATAAATTTATATAACAAATTTAATTTCAAAAATAATTGTAGAATCTAACTTGCCACTTGGTACTTGCAAACCAAAATTTACAATATCCTAAAACATCAAACATGAGCACATACTAATATTTAGACTTTCAAGGCATGCCATTTGATCAATGGTTTTATAGTTTGCTTATAGTCTCAATTGATTTGTTATAAATTAATGAAAAATCGACCTGGCTATAACAAAGAGGCAATGCTAATTCAAAAAATAAAGAAATTAAGAAAGATCGAAATAAAGAGATATAAATTTAACGCAGATTCTAATAACGCTACAGACTAATCCATCAAGCAAATAACAATAAAACAAGACATTTCACTATAAATTATGAATGACAGCACTTAAGCCTAAAACTGGAATTTTCTTCAAACGTAGATCAGCACTCGACGAATAAAATTATAAAATTTCATACTATTCCTAACAAAATTACAAGACTCACTATTCTCTCTCGCATCATGTATATAAGATTCTGCATTTAACAAAGAAAACAAGTGCTATCAAACTCGAACCTACACTATCTCGTAAAAAAATAGAATAACAAAAGCTATGATTCAAGAACCTAATTCTCTATTCTATCATAATACACCTTTATTTTGTGACAAAGCATCAAACTGCGAGAGATATTTATGTTTCCAACCCGCCTTAAAAGATACTCACAGAATCAACAAATCACCTCAAGCATGATTGTCGGACTTATCACCCCGAACAAAGTTCAACTTCTCTCCGACCTAAAATTGCACGACATCAGACTTGGGTCGAGGTGCGTGAACCCCAACCTAACTCCCGACCTATCAGACAAACCAGTGCTATTTTGATTCAATGCAATATTCAACATATTAAAGGAAAATTAAATCTAAACATCGTGATTGGGACTCCAAAGTTTAACTATTTCAAAACAAAAAAAATCTGCTAGACAAGAAAAACTAAGAGAAAGATAGATTTCAGTCCCAGTAAAAAAAACAGAAGAGTATAGGTTTCGGTCTCAGATCAAAATTAAATACTACAACGTGTCTACTAGGGGTAAAATAGTCACGATCGTGTGTCTCGTACGAACTGTGCCTTGAAAATAGTATTTCCCGTTGGAGTAACTGATTGAACTTAAAACTCTTTAATAGAGTAAGAGCCAGTAGTAAGATTTGGAAGGCGAGCAAGCATGAGTTTGCAGAAACGCAGCTTTCCCTATTTTACATGTGAGGGAAGGGGATGAATAGAATGAGTGCATTTTAAGCACGCTTGCTCGGAATCACACGAATTGTCAATCAAATCATGTGTTTCAACATTCAATTTTCAGCTTTCTTCTGCACCATCAAACTTGTTTTAACATTTGAATTTAATTTAAACAAATTAGAATAAAATATTACTGTCGAATCTTTATTTACAGTACTTTTTTGCATTATTATTCTGTATTAGATTGAATGTAAGTTGATGTGGTAGTGGAGTATATTTAATTTGCATGATGTTTGCTTCTTGCTGGCACGATTCGACTAAAGGAATTAGCCTCATCAGGGTCCCTTAGACCAGGGCAAACAACTACAAGTCATATATAGTGCACAATGATTTTTGAGCGATTGGAAGCAAGTTTATAAGTTAGATCTGGTAGCTTTAATGGTGTAATTGTAAGGATTAATTTGCGCAAAAAAGAAACTCCTACTACGGAGTATAATTATATATTTTGACAATTAGCTCTACTAATCGAGATACCAACCAACACTTTTAAATATCATGTCAGTATTATGGTATGAAAAAATTACTCTTGTTTCATTTTAAGTTAGGTACTTAGGTTTCTGGTTTCTTAGTAGATTAACTATATAAATTAGGTATGTTTTATTCATCATCATTCTATAAACATTAAATTGATCTTACTAGAATAGTTAGAAGTTGGAACTATCATACTAATATTTTCTTAAAGTTGTCTTTATTAATTAAAATTTCACCTTAAAAATAAAAAATGTCTAATTATAAAGGATTTAAGTGCAAATTCTAAAAAAGTTTGAAATTGAGAAGCGCTATATATTTTTAGTATCTTTCTAATCTCCGTCACGGTTAGACAAATTCAAGTATAAAGAGCAAGTTTATTCATGTGAACAAATTACTCCAATTTACAACTCATCATTAAACAGTAACTTGTATAATCAGGACATATTATATCAAAGGAAAAGGAAATTCACTGGTGCGTGCCCACATGAATAAACTTTTGGCCATTAATTGCGGAGGGACAACAAATTACCCTGACCAACATGCAAAAGATTACAAAATGCTTCTGTTTGCAGTACTGAAATGCAGTGCAATATCAAGTCGGATAATCAAATCATCTGATAAATAAATGAGAAAAAGGGGCCAATTAATTGAAACATTCATCAATCAATCCATCAGTTTGTTTGATGTGTATAGTGGGAGAAGAGAAGACGACTCATCCAACAATGAAATATGAATGAGTGGGTTTTGGTACCTCATTGGGATGCCTTCCTTCTTCTTTCTGTCCCATCAACTCTCAAATCTATGTCACCGACGATGGATGCAAGATTCCACCTTCTTTGAATTTTTATTTTTCTTCCCACAATTGTTAAATACTAGCCTAGTACCAACGTGAGAAAAATGAGTCTTACTCATTCTATTTCATTAAAATGTGAATTATTAGTTACATACAATAGGAAATTCTACTATTTGAATCTTGCTCATTTTATTTCACATATTATCAATTATTAATTATATAGAAATTCAAGTTTAATTATAAGGATCTAAGCTTAAAATTGAAGAATTTTGTTGAACTCCGCCTACAATAAACAATCTCCTCTTAATTATCTCCAGTATGTATATAATACTATCTCCAATTTAATATGTATTTACGTTTTCGTTTTTATACGCCCAACTTTACTAACAATTACTTTTTATTTGTTAATTCAAAAATATAAAATTCTGTTATTAATAAATTTATCTTAAAAATATTTTCATAAAGTAATTTTTATTATTTTTCATAATATAATTCACTGGGCTTATCAACATGTTTCTGACACGCAGTAAAAAAGTTTCCATGCTTTAAACAATAAGATTTATTAACACTTTTTATTCAACAGATCGCATTATTCCCTTTCTTTCTCTTATAATTTATCATCTAACGCCTACCGCCACCACAACCAATATCTATAAAAAATCTATTCTCTTTTATCACATATCTCTATCTCAGTTTTTTTTGTATTCATAAGGATACAAGCTAAGGCTATTTATAAATATTAAAATTATTAAAATAGTGATGAAAATAAAAATTAAGTTTGAATAATTATTTACAGAAAAAACTGGTTTTAAGATTTACATTTAATTTGTTACTATATGATGGCTCATTCAATTCTTTAAACAACATGTTTTAGAATTCTTTTGTCCATTTGATTTTCCCATTTCAAATCAAATATCTCAATGGTACATTATAATATTTTTTAATTTCAATAAAGAGTAAAGACAGTGTTTTGGCTGTTTAATCTTTTTTTAATTTATAGTCAATTTTATTTATAAATCAATAAATTCAATTTATTTCGATCATTTCGACTACTTATAAACACAGAAACGCCTTTAAACGTAAAAGGATAAAATAACTTATAAGATATCTTATTTATATATCAAAATTTATTTTATCTTATAAATAAATTAAGAATTTAATATTTGAAAGAATAAAATAACTATAATTAAAAATTATATTTAATGACTAAAATATAAAATTATTTTTATTTTTATTTTTTCAATAAAGAAGAAAACATTAAAAAGTTTTATAACTAAACGAATCTTTATGACTATTAAACGGCTGACATGATAAAGTTTTAAATATCGGTAGAGATAATTTAAGAATGATTTTCATTAAACTAACTTATAAATGAATAAAAAGTTAAATTTATTACTTTTTTATTTCAACTTCTATAAATTGAAATCATTTCAACTTATAAGTTATATCTTAAAAATATTATCCAAACACTTTATTTTGACCGATTTAGACCAATAATCTTAGCCAAACACCAAAATAACTAAATAATTGTAAGGAATGTTTAGGGATTATACATTGTAGTACCTTTTAACTTTTATCCGTTGGACAACATAATTAGTAATATTGTAGTACCTTTTAACTTCTTTTTATCCAAGTTGGCCAAATATAAAATCATTCTTTATATGTTACACACCCTACATGTTATGCTACTACAAGAAAATATAGCAATCAACCATGAATCAATGAGCAGCTAATTAGCCAGTACCAGTATTTGCTACAGAGCACCCTACATTGAAACAGTATTTCAGTATATTTTTCATTGAAACGTAAAGACTTAAAAACTTAGTAATGTAATGAACATGTGATCATACCATCCTGATAAATGCATATTTAAATTAGCATGTACTACTATATTTAAATTAATTTATATTTTAGGATTTATGTGAATTTCATCATAAATTATTTTTATTTATTTAATTCAAAAATATAAAATTGATATAATTGACGATTAAAAATATTTTCATAATATTATTTTATTAGAATTTTTCATATTATATATAAGAAATCGACAAAAGCTCAGATTCAAAAGTCGTTTCACACTGAAATATGTTAGCATCTCTTTTCGTTTTAATTAGCCATCATGTGGTGGTACCGGCAATCAATTAACATGCTAATTAAAACCAAAATCAATTTTTTGGGGACAAAATTGTGAAGTTACTGTTTTTCTACTGTTTTTAGGATGCTAACAATTTGGAAAAAATTATCTATTTTTTTCTAATATGGTCTTACCAGTGTTGATTTGAAACATAGGCAGTGTCCAACATCATAAAAGGGCCCGCCTAAAGAAAACACAAGGACCCATCATCTCAATTTTCAGGACCATGATCAAGAAAAATTGACACTTCATCCCCTCCTCCCATGCTATTCTTTTGACTAAAGCAGTAGTGGAACAAAGACTTTTTTATACAGATATAAAAGGAATTGATACAATATAAATATAAAAATTTAAAAAAGTAAATCCAACTAATTTTTTTAAAATGTATAGTAATTTTTTTCTTTTTTAATAGCAGATGTCTATTTGATTGAAAAAATTAAGGGGTGACTGATCGCGAATCGGTCCTATGTCTATATGCCTCCTCTAGTTCCACCATAGATAAGAGGCCTTTATTATTGTGGCTGGCTTATAAATGAGGAAAGATTTCTTTACTTCATGTGAAGGCAAACTGAGTGAAGTAGGGAGTCATAGATCCATGCAAACTTTCGAATTAATTGGTGAAAATAAAGAGTCTGGAATTGAGACAAGAGTGGTAAACCCCACAAGGTATCGGTAATTGAAAGTGCAGTCCACTCTTGTCCTTGGGGCTACCATTATCTCATTAATAACTACAATGATGTACCCATTACCTATGTGCCAAGCATATGCTTCAAAATTAATGCTACTTTAATTATCAGTCATAACCACTCCCTTAAAACACTCTTCTTGTCCACATTCATCACAACCACCCTACAAGTTTCCCCCCTATCCTCTGCAATTCCAGAGAAATACTAATAACAGAGCAGTGGAATTAGAGGGAGAAGCGTATGTAGGTAGCTGATGCCCATTTTTGGCACATAGTTTATGACTAAATCATTCTGTCACCCTACATAAAAATCATAATTTCATCACCGTCGATAAACTAGAGTTAGGTGCAATACAACTTGACCAAAATAGTCTTATCAAATATTACTAGATACCCCTGGACATCCTACTGTACATAGAAGAAATCAAACCAAATTGAACCATTAAAAAAAGTAGGAAAGAAAAGAGCACGCAAAGCTGGTCCCATTCTTGGAGGGGGAACCAGCCTGCCTTCCTTGCCCAGCTGAGCAACTTCAAAATGCCAAGAATTGTGAGAAGATTGAGGAGGTTGCTGCTGATGGTCTTTATTGTCCGTAGGAACCGCGGATGGAGATTCGATTCCGGATGATGGTGGAGGGGAGTCTGTAGCTACGGCTGAATCGCCTTCTTTGGCATTGGGCGGCTTGGGAAATTCTGCCAACATTTGGACCACCTCCCTCATTGTCGGACGTTCCACAGCCTGCTCCTCAACACATAGCATTGCAACATAGAACACATGCATTGCCTCATTCAAAGGCACGGTTGAGAGTCTCGGATCGAGGATTGTCATCACTCCTTCCTTCTTACCATCAGTCATTTTCCTCACCCACTGAACAATGTCAACTCCATCACCGAATTCCCCAACTGGCTTTCTCCCGCTAACTAGTTCTAACAGAACCACCCCGAAACTGTACACATCGCTCTTCTCATCCACCTTCAGTGTATATGCATATTCTGCAATAAGACGTGAACTTTAGTTACAACAACATGAAATGCTCTCATATCTGGAATACCAACTAAAGTTCAGAAATAGTGAACTTTATTAACCACTACAAAATTTGGTATACCAACTCTCTAACATTAAACTAGATCTAGCAACATTTTAATTGAACGGACTATCAGGGATCGTAAGAATTCACCAAACAATTGACATACAAAACTATTACTCTAAATCTGATAAAAAGGTTATTTATGAGTTTTCCACTTGAAAGATGTCATAAAAGTTCTACCAAAGAAAGATACCATAAAAGTTCTACCAAAGAAAGATACCACAAAAATTATAGCCAAAGTACATCAGTAGTTGAGAGATCAATTTCACATCTGACAATAAAAAACGAAGCATTCATTTTCCACTACCACAGTGGTCAATCATGATTCTATAGGTAGAAATTTATGGAGTCAGATTGGTACCAACAGTGACATGAGAGACTTATTGAAATTATCTGCTAAATTGAAAACATAACTCAATTTGGACATCAGGTTAATTAATGATTAACTACTAGTATATTAGTACTTCAATTAATGAACAGACATGAAGCAAATTGATGAAACTCATATTAGAAACACATGAATGAACCAAATCAACTCAAGTACCACATGGAAATGCTCTACAGTAAGAACACACAATACTCTTAATAGTTACCTGGGGCTATGTAGCCATAAGAACCAGCAATAGCAGACATGCATTCCGAGGTCCCCGAGTCTTGCAAGAACTTGGCAAGTCCAAAATCAGCAACATGAGCTTCAAAGTTAGAGTCCAGAAGGATATTGTTCGATTTAACATCACGATGTAAGATCAACGGAGAGTAATCGTGATGAAGATAGCAGAGACCCTTTGCTGCTTCAACCGCTATCTTATACCTAGTATCCCAAAGCAAATGACCCCCCTTCTTCCCATGAAGCATTTCACCTAAGCTTCCATTGGGCATATACTCATAAACCAGCAGATTCGTCTCATTATTCGAACAAAAACCAAGTAACCGAACAATATGCCTATGTCTGATCCTCCCCAGGGTCTGTATTTCGGCATTGAAACCATGGTCGTGTGAAGAACCTCGACTCATCGCTGGCAACCTTTTTACTGCAACTTGCTCTCCATTTGGCATCACCCCTTTGTAAACAATCCCAGCACCACCTTTTCCAATAATATTATCCTCTTTCAAGCTATCTAAGACATCATCACAAGTGAAATCCAGGCGTTGGAAAGAAGTAAGTTTCCAAGCATGAGCCTCGTTCGCCTTCTTGAGTGATCGGGCTTTGATAATTGCTCCAACCGCGAATACAATCGAGCAAACCAGCAATCCTATGACAAGTAAAAGCTTCAAGGATGGGGAGAATCTACTCTTCTCATGTGGTTCACGAACCCCATCGACAACCCCTTCTTTGCAAGGTCCCAAATACGGGCCACAAAGATCAGCATTGCCCACAAATGAAGTGTAATTGAAATAACTGAACTGCCCAGTTCCAGGAACCAAACCAGACAAATTATTGTATGAAAAATCAACAGAAGTCAAACTTTGCATACTCGAAATCGAACCAGGAATGGTCCCAACCAAATGATTTCTTGATAAGTTCAAGTAATTCAATATCCTCATATCTGTGATCTCAGTTGGAATCTCACCAGAGAGCTGATTCCTACTGAGATCAACATATGTCAACAACTTACACTTGCTCATTTCAGCTGCAATAGTACCCGAAAAATTGTTGCGACTGAAATCAATCTTAGACAACTGCTGCAACTTCCCTATTTCCGAAGGGATTTGCCCCGAAAACTTATTCCCATCGAGCAATAGCTTCTGAACACCACCAAAACTCCCGATACTCGATGGCAGAGACCCGATTAACCGGTTATTAGACAAACTAATCTGCCCCAAACTTGGAGATGTCGAATTAGTCTCGGGAAATGAGCCAGTCAAGAGATTATCTTGAAGCTCAACTTGAGTGAGCTTAGGCAAACTCAACAACCCCTTTAGGCAAATTTCCAGTGAGCTTATTAGAACTGAAATCAAGAATCTGCAAATTCCCATTACTACCCAACCTTTGTGGGATACTCCCAGTGAAGTTATTTTCCCACAACTGCAACACTTCCAGATCCGGTAACTCAGCTACAAACTCCGGAATCGAACCGTGAAGCTTATTCCTGAACAAATTCAACAATGTAAGGTTCTTTAGCTGAGAAAACATAGTTGGTATCTCTCCAGTCAACATATTATTGGATAGATCCATCGATTTCAAGCTCTTTAAGTTGCCTAACTCGGGTGTGAGCTTCCCAGAAAGCCCATTCACTTGCAGAAAAAGTGTATCAAGGTTGTGCAATTTCCCCATTTCTGGGGGAATCTCTCCGGTTAACCCACAGTTAGCCGCGTCCAGTCGAACCAGACTGGACAAGTTCCCGATTTGGGGAGGAATCACTCCAAAAAAACTATTATAATATCCAATATAAAGTTCCTTCAATCTCTTGAGTTTCCCGATCTCTGCTGGAACTTCACCAGTAAGTTCATTACCAGAGACCGCCAGATACTCCAGAGATTCAAACAACCCATATTCTTTAGGAATACTTCCAGTGAAATAGTTCCCACCCATATGCAAATGTTTGAGATTCTTGAGACGATGAATCTCAACGTTGAGCAAACCACTCATATTATTATTGTACACATCCAACACATGCAGATACTCAAGGCTGGAGAGCTCATCAGGCAAGCTCGAGTTGAAAAAGTTGTTGGATAAGTTGAGGGTTCTGAGGTTAGCGAGCAAGCCTATTTGAGGCGGAATAGGGCCGTAAAAAGAGTTGGATGCCAAGTTAAGGGTGGTTAGGAAGGGGAGGGAGGCAATGTCGGGGGAGAGGGTACCAGTGAGGTTGAGGTTGGAGATGTCAAGGCTGCTCACGTGCCCATCTTCGCAGCTGATCCCGTACCAGCTGCAGTGTCTGCTGGAGCTGTTCCATGTTCTTAGCGGGGACTCTGGGGTGTATGTCATGTACCCTTTCACCGATAGTAGGGCTTTGTTTTCTGGCATCGCTGTCCTTGTTGCAGTAACAGGTTGATAAGGAGGATGAGCAAGGTAGTATTTCTCTACTCTATTGTTTGCTTTTCAGATGTTTCCTCTCTTTTCTATGGACGGGGATCATGCTATAACCACACTTCCAACATTCCATCAAATGACTATTTTACCCCTCCCATATATTTGACCAACTTTCATTTTAGGGCCAAATAGTCCTCCCACACTTTTTTTTTTGGGGAGGCGATTTTTGTCTTGATTACAAAAAATATTTAAGTATGGTAATTCTTAGATATTGATCATTAGATTTTGTGTTTCAAGTAAGTATCATAATTATTACTGGTGCATATTATTATTGAATATTTACTAATAATATCGAAATATTATAATTTATTAATAATGATATGTATCGGTAGTAAACAAATTTTGTAAGCAATCAAGTTGGACTCTTCATTGCGGTGGATTTGTAGGAAATACTAGTGTTTTATATTTGAAACAGTCGTCGGAATGACCCGACTCATAGAGTGTATATACCTGATATATTTCAATTAAATCTCGATTTATTTATAATTTTTTATACATTTTTATGTATAAACTGATCAGGTAATCGGATAAAAAACCCGATTCTATACCTACTCTATTGATATCTGGGTCGAACTCTAGGGAATGCATTTTGTGTGTGTGTGATGAGGTGGGGTGGGGATGGATTTGTTTGCTTTTGAAATGCGTTGGTCCTCTTTTTGGATGTGGTTTGTCGTGATCAGCTTTTGAGCTGGTTTTAAGTAGGGAGAGATGGAGTGGAGTGTGACTTCTGTTTTTGGGGTATCATGCAAGAGTAGTGTTAGGTATATCCATTTTCTTTAAACTGTTTTTTACTGCCTTTACGTAAGAAAAAAAAAAAGTAGCTATATCTATTTTATTCTCACTTTGTAATTTGTATGGAGTTGTATGAGGTGCCATGAAACTCGGTTCGAGATTGGATATGCATGGAACTGAATATAATTCGAATAATTATTTACTTATTTTAGGTTCGATCAAATTTAAGAGTACGAATAAGTTTATATGGCTAATTGGCGGTTGTCGCTTTGAGCCTCGATTAATTTTCGATTGGAATTTGGTATCGGTTAACTTCACGATATGATTAACCTCTTGTGTTAACTTACATGCGTGATACCGATACATAAATGACTATAATATCCCTATTTTGAAGTGTAGTGATTAATGAAGTTTTAATCAAGGACATAACATTCATTTCGCCCCTCTAAATTCACTATTCTGGTTTTGTGTATATTGTTTCTCACTTTACCCCTAATACTAAACTAAAGTATAGGAGACACATTTAAAATATTTTATATAATTAGAATAACGGCGTGTGTCGAAAGAAAAAGTGATGGAAGTTTTATTACAATTATGTAAAATATTTAAATATCTTTCCATCTTTAGTTTTGTATTAGGGATCATCTAATTCTGGTCGGGGCTGACGTAAAACGATAGTATAAGGGCCATAAAAAAGAATTGATAGTTGAGGCTTGCTTAAAAAATTGTCGATAGTTAATTTCGGCCGATAACAAGACTATTCAATTGTTTATTACTCCGTATTTATTTATTTGTTTATGCGTTCGATTTATAATTTTTCATAATAAATTTTAAATTTATTTCTTATTTTATTATGAAAGACAATCAAATCGTTATAGTTCGAATGCCAAATTGTTTGAATTGAATCGAACTCCAACTTCTATTCATTCGAATTTTGAATCGAATCGAACTTTTAAGCCGGATTGAATCTAGTGAAGTTCGAAAAAGTCCGGCTTGATTACAACATTATATGTAAGCTTTGAACGAGTCAAACCGGATCGAACCTTGTTGTACTCGACTCGAACATTTTTGAGTACTGGGTTCGATCCGACTCGATTAAATTCGAACCCTAAAAATAGGGTTCGAACTCAATCCAAAATTTTCTTTTGAAAAGAAAACTCGGTCCAAATTATCCAAAAAATGTCACTCGGATCGAATCGAAATATTCTCATAAATGTTCATAATCATATTATATTCTCCTAGTCCATTTAAACTCAAAATCGTAACAATAACCTAAAATTAATGTTTTCATTATTATAATTTAACAATTATAGAATTTTTCTCATTGTATAATTTAATAATTATGTATAATCGTTTTCGAGTCCGATCGATTTTATGTGTCAAAATCGATCGAGTATGAAATTAATATGTGTGTCTTGGTTTGAAACACCGAATCGAGTTTTTAAGTCGATATATCTAAGTCTAACTCCATCAGATTATTTGGTTGTTTAGTTTTTTATACCATGGTTACATCCCATAATTCTAACATATGTTTGATTTTGCAAAACGTTTAAGGAAATTAAAAATTTAAATCGCAACAACATTTGTCCCTCCACTAAATTGTACATGATTTGATAAAATCATTAATACTGCACATTATTTGTAACTTTGAATTTGTGTTGCATAAATGGAGCACATTATATATGTTTGAGTTCAGATGTTAATCCCATGAGATACATGATGCCTTGCCTAGTTGAATGAATAATATCATCGTATATTCTTATTTACAGTTAATGGAAAATACTTGACAGGCCCATCATCACTCCTAATTGAGTATTCTTTCACTATTTGGGTGTGTGTATATTGGATCCCCATTTATTTGAGAGGATTCATACAAGAGTGGGATAAAATAAATTTAAACATTTCCACTATCAGTGTGGATTACTTATTGTATAGCATATCCTATTAATTAAGGGATTGGAGGGAGTTGTTGAGAATTGAGATTGCAATCCTATCTAGCAACATGTGTGATTTGGCACTACAAATTTGTTTGGAATGGTTGAAAAATTCTTACAAACAATTAGTTTCACAAAATGAACCAATGAAGAACTTGGTTAATGGTTACTCAACTTGATTAATAAATCATGACTTGGCTATTAGTTCCATTATATAGTCCATAATACCTTTTTAAATGAAAAAATAATAGAATTTGAACTCTCAATTTATATTCCTCCAATCAAGGGTCTAATCACATCCTTGCACCATGAAAAAAGAGATGCTTAATGTTTATTTAGATGTGATTTTGGTAAGGTCCCATTATGGATCTCATAACAAACATTGAGGGTTATCACCATGTATGTACTCATTATCAGTAAATAGTAAATACCTTCAATAATCTTGCAGAGTCCAAGAATTAGGCAGAAAAGCAACTTGGACCATTTGTATCCTGTGATGTTTATTCTGGTGAAAACAATTGAAATGATGAATCATTAGTTATATTTACATGCTACTGTATATACTTTAGATGAAATTATGAAAGTTGGCCAACTAATTGGTTAGTGCAGTTTACATAGGGATGTGCAATAGACACAAAGAGGATCCAATACTCTTGGAATGTAAATTGTAATACTCCTATATGATAGTACTATGTTCTTATTTGAATGAAATAACTCAACAATCTTTTTGTAGTTAATAACATAATTATTGGTTAATTATTAATTTAATGTTACATAAAGTAATTTAAAGGATAAAAAAGAAAAATCTGGAGGTGGTTGAGTTGAAATCTCAATATGATTGGAAGATTCCTCATTGCGTCCCTAAATATAAGATAGTTAATTATTTATCAATTTGACTTGTTTGAGGCCTTGGATTACAAGGTTATTGTAAGTAAGATTTCGTGCAAAATTATCGATAATGTGTAACTAATTATTTTTTTATAGTTAATAAAAACATTAATTGACTACATAGTTGGCTGCCATTAAATTTACATTATTATTATCATGGCTGAAATTCAAAACATTAATAATTTTGTGAGGATTATGAAAACAAAATAACTGTAAATTATCAAAACATCCATAGTAAATCGGATGTCAGATAATGAACTTTGTTCTTCTAAATAAGTTCTTTTCCATATCCTATTAGTTCTGTATTTTTTTAGATAAAGGAAAAACATTTATGAATGATCACATCGTTTAAAGAAACCATCAGTAATGATAGTAATAATACCATGACGCCATAACTTGAATTGGTGATCATAAAAAATAAAGTGAAGAGAGCCTCCACAAACATTGCAGAGATTGAGCAACATGAATTACCAATTAATCCATTCTGGAGAGGTTGTTCTGGTATGTGGTAGTTTAAAAATCCCATCATTTCGTGATAAGTTTCAAATAATCCGAACTCGGAAAAAATATACATGTACCATCGTTCAATAATGTGTACTAATATGCTCTTCATCAATAATTCTGTCCACCAACAGGCCCCTATCAGCCTACCATACTCAATAATTTTTCAGTAGTTGATCAATAAATATATCACAACATTATTTCTTGATTCAAATTACTAAAACATGCAACATGATTCGTATACATCCTCGGACTCCATCATTTAATACATCCCCAAAAGAGGGATTTGAAAAGAAGATTTTGCTAGTTCATGATTTTTTAACATACCATGTGACAAATTTCTGTGGACCACTCAAGATAAAGACTGATTCAATCCAAATGCAGGTTTCTTTTGGTTTGAAAACTAAATAGACCAAACAGACCTTCATAATGCCAAAGAAAGCGATTACACATTTTGGGTGGCGGACAACAACTATTCATCTCACCTCAGTGAGGCCCCCATCCCCATTTTAGTACAAAGGAGTCTAATATATACTTGGTATATATGTTATGGTTCATCGATCACATTGGCCATTTCAAAAAAGTTACACTACTGGAAATCGCCATAAAAACGACCAGTCCCGCATATGAGTTTGCTGGACCCGTTTTTGATCCGTAAAATTATCATACTCATAGTTGTTCCCTGTAAAATATTCATATTTTGTTTTTGGTATTCAAATAAAACAAACTTTTGAAGTTTTAGTTAATGCATGTAAATATAATTTGAATTCAATTTACAGAACTCAAAATCTAAATTTTCGAATAATAAAAAATAAATTTGTTAACAAGATTTAACTTTTAGCCCAATACACTCGGGAAAGAACACAACACTAACTTTTAGCTCTAGCCCAATACACTCGGGGTATAATTTGAAAACTTTGAACATAAACACTAACTCATTTATTACAGGTCTCTTAATAATTAGGATTTATTTCTAGAGTAAAAAATAAAATAAATGATGAACTTCAACCATTAATGCAAAATATAAGTTAAAAACTCAGATCCTTTTTCCTTGAACTTGATTATTGTTCCTGCACTCCGAATAAATTATTTGAATAGGTGATGAGTCTCATACTAGTATTTTAAATGTATTTTAATAATTAATTGTATAAACTTAAATAATACAGTTTGATTTTTGACAATTAAAAATCAAACTAGACAATCTCTTAGAGATGAAGTTATTAGTAACCTAAAAACTTACTCGACCCTAATCATCAATTAAATACCTTGACCGCTAGTCTCTAACACTAATTTATTTGTCTTCAATCGATTTCAATAAGCCATAAGTCCCATAACTATTAACTAACAAACAATAGAACAAAAGACTACACAGATGCATATAGTTGAATACAAAATGAATGTGGTCCATTTACAGTTCTACAGGCAATAAAAGGGGACCAAATATATTACTCCGTTCTTCTGTCGGTTATAATTTTAGAAGTGTCCCAAAAGATTGTCCATCTTTTCTTAACCACTGCCAGTTTATATGTGACCATTCAAGAAGATTCCACCGACATAATTCTAGCAGAGTATGTGTAATAGGACAATGTTCTTGAACCGTATTTAGTTACTTCTTCTATGTTTGTAGATGCATCTTCTGAGTTATAAGATCAATGATGTATAACATTTTAGGAGTGTCCCAAAATATTGTCCATCCTCTAATACAAATTGATCAGATTGAGTTGTATGTGACAGGGATCAGTCAGCAAATTGATAAGTTCACCTTGTATTTCCAGTCCTTTTCGAGTCACACCCTAGGCCGTTTGTTGCATCTAAAACACTCTATGCTGCACATTAATACCATAGGAATGTCACATTATATATACAGTATTGTTTTATTTTCTGTTATATCGATATAATATCTATCGCAAAACAAATTGTATTATTTTAATATTAATATATTGATGAATATATATATTTTTTAATAATTAATGCATATATTAATTGTAAATGTCAAATACATCAAGTTTTGTGCTATTTGGAGCGCTAATGACATTCAAATCATTACAATCTAAAGAGTTAAAGGAGCTAATTGAAATGTCTAATAAGTTGACAAAACAACCAAAATCAAGGTTAAATCAAAGCATTTCAGAAACATTCATCAATCTCTTTATTCTTCAAGTTTTGCCATTCTTTCGCTCTCAATCTTCCGAACGTTGTAATTCAATAATCAAGCGATAAAAATTATGAGCAATCTAAAAAGATAACATGAGATCTATGTTGATTAACAAGGATTGAAGCCGTGAGGATGGATTCTCCAAAAGTTTTAATACAAAGATTCTTTTGTCCTCTATCGTCAGCGGTTAATCGACTTCCTTTTAACGATTTTCCTGGGCTTCCTTTATTGGGTGACATACAAATCAACCAATGAAGGTCTTGATCATTACCAATGTAAATTTTAATATTTCTTCTTTTACATGTCCTTTTGCAATGATTGTTGTTGAGGGAGTGAGGTTTGTTGAACATGAAAGGATGTTCATTGTTATTTACAATGGGATGAGATGTATTGGTTCGGTTTTTGTAAGCTACACATGAGTTGAATGTTGTGATCATTTTCTTTTATCATGAAGCTAAGTAAATTGTGACGAGGATGTTATGTAGTTGGATTAAAGATTGGAAGTAATTGATATTCTGGTTCCAAATGAATTGCAAAAGGACATTTCAGGAAGAGATGATTAAAAGTTTCCATTGAATCGGGAAAAAAGACACATTTTGTTGAAGTACATTTTTTTATTTTTTTGTATTTATCTGGCATGAAATTGTCGGTGAGGAAAGTTTTCAAATGAAAATTTTAATTTTTTGGGGAACTTTCATTTTCCAGATATTTTTTCAAGTTTTTTTTGGGGATATTTTTATGGTTTGAATGAATTTTGGATTTGTCAATGAGATTTTTATTGATTTGAAGATGTACCATCGGTCTTAAAATGTAAGTTTTAGCCGATGAAAGTTCGTGAGAGTTTCCGTAAGGCTCACGGACGTAATCACGCCGATAAACTTCTTTGGGAAAAAAGGTTGTTGAGTAAATGTGTATTCCAATGCGAGTCCGAAATGAGGAGGTCACAGACTTTCCTTGGTTGGGAAGAAGATAAGGTGTATCTATTGCGCCGCGAGTTATCTATCAAGGCTACGAGATTGTATTAGACGGAAACCAGAATCCAAAGAGTTCTTCCAGATATCAATGTTGGGTACTGCCCAACCTTCCAAATCATGTAATATTTAATTTGGCTCAAACCAGAATGAAGGCTTTTCCAGGTCCAAGAGGGATCATATGCTTTTTGTCAACACTAACGGGGATGATTTGGATAGTAAGAATTTGAAAGAGTATCTTACGGTACTGGGGTTTTGAATGAGGCGCCATCCATTTCTAAGAAGCGCTAGGTCAGTTTTCGTGAAAGGTTTTGAAACTTAGTCCTCCATGTTCTTTATTAAAGCAAAGAAAATCCCAGTTGATCCAATGAATAGTAGAGCATCAGCTCTACAGAAAAATTAAAAGAATTTTATCAATTTATCAGGGTCAGTGGGAAATTTGTAAATACCCATTGGATAAACTAGGATTGATTGAGAACCATTTGATAAGAGTGTAATATCGAGCCCCAAATAAGTGCTAGATTGAACGAGGCGCCACCATTTCTACCGCTAAGTGCTAGGTTGAAGTGGTGTAAGTGTTTGAAACTTAGTCCTCCATGTTCTTTATTAAAGCAAAGAACAATATCCAACTGGATAGTAGTAGTATCAGCCTCATAGCAAATTGGCAAGAATTTTATCACTCTCTATCGAGGGTCAGTAAGGGGAAATTTGTAAATACCCATTGGATAAACTAGGATTGATTGGAGAACCGATTTGATAAGAGTGGTTCTTCCGGCAAAATTTAGGAATTTAGATTTCCAACTAAAAATTTTCTTTTTGATTTTATCAATAATATTTGAAAAGAAGGCCTTTTTGTTAGTTTTGATATCAAGGGAAATGCCTAGATAAGCTCCAAAATAATCCGAAGGATTAATTTTTAAATTATTAAGTAAAAAGTTTTTTGAAACCATCGGAGTGCTTGGACTAAAGGTGATGGTTGCTTTTTCAAAATTAATAACTCACTGCACCGTAGAAAAATCTTTAATGGTAGTCTAAAAAGTTATTAATGATTTTATGATTGAGATGAATAAAGAAGAAACTATCATCAACAAAAAGAAGATGATTAATTTTAGGCCCATGTCTAGCAACGTGTATATATTTTATTTTATAATGAAGATTTAAAGAGTCATGGAAAGTGCCTCGAGCAAATCTGAAAAAGAATTGGGCGGTAGAGGATCACCCTGCTGGTGGACCATAACAGGTTTAAAGGTATGTTTGTCCATTCACAAGAATGTAGAATTGAACAAAGATGTATTTAGTCCCTACCATGTTGGTCCAAATGACGAGGAAATTTTAAGTTTTTCGAGAACGGCTAAAAGAAAGTCCCAATTAATTCTATCGAAAGCTTTGCTCATGTCAATTTTAATTGCTGCAAGTCCGAATTTTTTGCATTTTGAACTATGAATTGAGTGAGTAATTTCTTGAGCCATCAAGATGTTATCTATGCGCCTACTCGGTCGAAACCATTTTGAAACGGAGAAAGTTAAGTAAGTACAAGCGAGGTTTCAGTCCGTTGGACAAGAATTTTCGATGCAATTTGTATCATTACATGACTAATGGGCCTGCATTTTGATTAGATTGGGGTGAGGAACTTTTAGGATAAGGGTGATGAATGTGTTGTTTATTTCTGCTATGACCATTATTCGTAAAGTCGGTAACCGATGAAGTGCGGGAATCTCAACGACGCCCCAGCTTCGACAGGTAAAATTTTTGTAGGAAACCATTTAAAAATGGGATTTGCAATGGGGCATTTGAAATAAGGCATTTTTTTCTTCTTCAGGGGTAAAGGGAAGATTAAGGTTATCAATTGAATCAAATGGTGGGCAAATATGTTTTGGATTGTTTTGAAGGATTTTTGGTGTTTATCATGAGAGAGGTCAGAGAGGGATTTAGCGAAGTTATTAATATGGTTTTGAATTATCATCTTCTAGAGGGATAAAAAGTGGAGACATTTTCATCATTCAGTTTCAAAAGGGAGTTAATTTTCATTTTGAATTTAACATGGGCATAAAAAATTTATGTTTATTGTTGGGAAATCAAATCTAAAAATTGATTCCCTTTATTATGTCTGCCATGACAATTGTGGTATCAATTTATTTACCAAGTCGTTAAACGATTATCGAACTTAGTGTTCAATTTTAGTAATTGTATATTACTAGTGTGGGTTATCATCATGATAATTCTGGCAAGGATATTGCTAAATCTTACTCATTAATCGTTATAATAATAGTAATCGTCGATCATTATTATATACAACTTACTATTATCCGAGCCTGTAAGCGTCACACATACAACGGATATTCGAATTATATTTCATGCATGAAATTAAATGAGACTTGTAAATTGGAGAGATGTATCTCTCAATATTTATATATTTGATGAATATATATTGATGAACATCAATTGGCAACTTCCAAGTTTAGTCAATTGCTAATGAATTGATGAATAACTTGATAAGTTATTCGAGCAGCGACTGCTAGTATTTTAATTGACTTGTTAACCTAACTAAAATGAAACAACTCACTAGTGACTCATTATTTGATTAGGAGTCATAACGGTCTAGTTAAGTTAACGAGTTAAACTGATTTCTTAACGAATTGTTTAACGGGTGGAAATTGGCAATGGTATTTAAAGTTGAGTAGCTGCGTTTTTCATTTCATGAAAAACCTTTGCCTCTACCCTCGAATGAAATCCGCCTCTTTCCTAAGAAACGGAAGAGAATTTCTCCATTTTTTGTTCCTCACAACTCTAAGCAAAGCTCAAGTTCACGGATTCGATTCCCTCCCCGCCAGGCAATCTGTAGGACATCGTTGTGTCGACAAGCAATCGAGAGGTTTCAAGGGCATTCACGTGAGGCATCTTCTTCTTGAGGAGTTGGTTCCATTTCGTTTTCCGCCAAGCGAATGTAAGAACTCTTTTATTCATAATTGTTAATATGTGCTTGCATTTAATTTATATCATTTTGAGGATCCGGGATGTATGAATTTGTGGAACCGCCTTTGCCTCGCATTCTAGGGTTGGTCGATCTTTATGGCCTTCCCCTTGGAAGACTTCGAGCCAACAAAGTCGGGATTTGCGAGGACCCATTCGGGAATTCAGAGGTTGAACATCCAACGGGACTCGGTAGAGTCGCCCGTGTGGGTAGGTAACGCAGGACTTCGGGCTAATCCCTCAAAAATGCACTCCAACAAACGCTGGCCGCAGGTTCGGGGACATTACCGGCGAAAGCTCTCTCCTGTGGCCGGAGTCGTGTGAGGCGAGATCGGTGTTAATGGCACCCCTCGAGAACCAAGAAAATTCGGCTATTAGAATATTACATACGGGAGTTATATGAAAGAAAAGTGCCAGCAATTTCAAACTGAAAGCACTAATTTACTTCGAAACATCCCTAGACGTACTCTTTCTGGGATGCTCAAGGATCGAGGGTACAAAAATATAGAACGATGGGTACTCTGATCTGCCATAAAGAAAAGGTTGGGAGAGGATACGAAGTAAGTTACGACAAAAGCAGGTTAACAAGCATGAGCAATAGGATTTTGCTTTGGGGAGAAGGCGATAATAATTGTGCAAAATGAAGAAGGGAGAAGGAGTTAGAAAGATACATTTTGGCGAGGGGACCTAAACACGGTATCTTGGAATCTGTACAAAGAGGGCCCTGGCCGGGTAGTCAAACTTCAAATTATCATTTGAAAAATGGTTGAAATTTTGAAGATTTAATGAGCAATCGATACTAATTTTGGACAAGAATGCTACTAAACTGATCTATCAAAAAACTTATTATTTTATTAAATCGCTTATTTTATCAATACAATTTTTGCATTTGAAAGCATTTCTTTTTTTATCCTATATTCTATTTTGATTGGTTAATATTTTTTCTACTAAAAATGCTTAAATCAATTATTAACTTAATAATATTTTTAACTAAATCATCAATTAAATCGGTATTGTAGCACATTCAATTTAATGAGCCACGAGCCCTTAGCCCACTAATAAGGATTGGCGTCCATCGAACGTGGACATGGCCGTCAGGATTCATCCTTAGCGGATTCGGGTTGTTTGGGATTCAAAGATTGATTTGGACTGACTAAAAGAGACTGGTTTTAGTTTATTTGGTCCCCCAATCTATCTAATATCTATCATATTTTCATTTTGGACCTTATACTATATAGTGTGCTGTTATATACAGTTGTGAAAAATTTCTAAAGACAATCAAAATTTGAATAAAGACTAAATTATCCTTCATATAATTTAATATAATAAACAAAATCAAAATCAGTAATTATTTAATGCAGTCGAAATTAATTATCTTCTTCTTTTAATAAGCTGCCATTTATTATTCTCTTCTCTATCGTTTTACTACCATACACGTAAATCATCTTAACATAAACCGCACAAAATAAATGATGTAATTGAATGAATCCAGAATGAATACGATAACATGTAAAATAGCAAAGATGATGGCTTTTTCCATAGATATGTATTTCTATATTTTAAATAAATAAACAAATTATGAAAAATGAATTTGTAGGAAGCCAGTCTGTTCCAATCCTCGTCCGACCAATTCATAACCATAAGTAGCAAGCATAGGCATTTTCACTTGACTGTCTGATTGTATACTTCTGAAAGTTTGTTTATACCCAGTCTCTTACAACTACTTCGTCGAGGAGAAAAGTACTGATTTTTTTTTTGAAATTAAATACGAAGCACTATAATTACATTAATATTACAAATTACTTAATATATATATCAACAAGATTCAACTCAAGACTTCCCATGAAAAAGTCGGCCGATTGCCACCAAACTATTAGCCCATCACTAAAAAACACTAAATTTTTAGAACGAGTAACGAATATGTGGTTGCTCCAAATGTAAATGAAAAATATCAAATATAATTAAATTGGGCTTACCTAAAAGTATGAAGGGTAATATTATCAAAAAAAATTAATTGACTGAAATTATAATTTTTTTACGACTATATATAACAACTATATAATTATATATCTTGTCAATTTATCCTCTGACTTTTAAGTTTGCCCCTTCCATCAACTTTGACCATTATCTTTCTCTAAAATCCATCAAGAACCAGGGTGAGTGTGAAATAACACCAAATTGAGAATTGTTGGGACAAATTTTGAATTAAAAATGTTGTGTTCCTTTTTTAGCTAAAGTTAAAACATAAATAAAAAAGTAAAATAAAAAACTCTCTATCCCGATTAAAACCAACATTTTAGTTAATTGTCAGATTTATCAGTATGCAAATATAGATTCAAATTCTAAAATAGAACATTATATTGTGCATGGACAAGCAAATTCAGTAAATATCAACTATTATTATATGATCAATTCACATGTTATTTTTAGTTAGCTGAAAATCATTTTAATAGTTGAAGAATTACACATAATAAAATTCAACTGGTAATAAACTCCATGACTTTTCATGGTTGTAACTTACAATCATATATTGATGAACATTTGATATGGGGCTAAATTAAGGACTTGAGTATCGTATATAGACATGGCGAGTATAATGATATAGCGCCTCTGCCCAATGTAACAACGAATCGTACTATAATGACTTAATGGTACCGCCTAACCTGCCTCGAACACGTGTTACTCCAACGCCGATCCAGCTTTAAACCCCAAGCATATTATAACGTACTACGCCTTTAAATACCTAGACTATTCATCCATTCGAGGTCATCAGCAAAATCTCTTCTAAGATTTCTTTTACCCTATTTCGGACCGCTACTAACTTGATCGTCGGAAAGATTCCGACCACCTTAGATCTAACTAATTACCTGGCATCACTCGCCAAGAAAAGCGAAAGCTATTGAGGATAAGGAGGTCCCTAGAATTAAATCCCAGAGAACCATCACGCCAAAAAGGATTTCCACTCGCCAGACAACCATCAGAACGAGTCCAGAGTTGATTCTCCCAGATTTAAACATGAAAACCGAGCAAACTCATCCTCAATTAAATTTGGCGAATGACGTTCATTACATAGACTTGATGGGTATGCTTTGTATCCCACATAAATCATTATATAAATGAGGTTGGCTTCCTCTTTTTTCAGCGACATGAAAAAACTGGAGTCTTTCTTTCTGCTCTTAATGGTAAAAAATTTGTTTTCGGTGACACTATAAGCTTAATTTGATATGAAGAATATGTTAATCGTTCTTCTAATGCTATTCTTAAATCTGTTGTATCCCATGAAGCAAACATTGGCTAATCCTAAGCCCTTAGGACATACGATGGATATGTGAAATTAATTAATATATTACACATGAATAACAAATTAACAAAACTATTTTCTTGAACTTCAAGAGGTGAAATTAAATTATTGTAAACTAATAAACAAAACCAACTTTAGAAGAGAAACCATTATTTAATTTGAACAAACAAGTGGGTGACATTAAAAAAATCATAATTTACATTGAATGAAGTTTTATTAGTGATCCATCCACTTCACAAAGATCATCGAAATTACTGAACATATATACCCTTAAATTACGAACATAATTTTTATTTGAATCATAATTATCATATTATTAATAAATTATTATTCAATATTTTTATTTTTTCACCAAGTACTATTAATCACATATGCAATTATTTAAATTTTAAAAGTAATGATCAAAATTCAAAAATAAAAACTATTTCAAAAATGATTGAAATATTATATATACTTTATCCATCTATTCTATAAAGATTGTTTAAGTTCATTCTTTTTTCATTTCTCATAACTTTCTCATTTAATTAATTTTACATACATTATATGAAATATTTTAATTTTAAGTAGCACTAAAATGTTTACTCATAAATTTTTTTTTTTAAAAAGACAATCTTGAATCTTTGTAGGATAAACACTTCACATGTTTCACGTGGTCTGAAAGTCAGTCAAACTCCTTACAAAAGCCCAAAATATCATAAAATAGATGCATTGACCACTTTAAAATGCACTCCATTATAGTGAGATGATAGTAAGGAAGGACTAAGGAGCTCGAGTGGTATTATATTATATTCCTTGGTGAGAGAGTTTATGTTTTAAATATAAATAATTATAGACAAAATATATGATTTGGCCCCATCTGAATAATGAAAAAAAATAAAAATTACTTTTCGCACCAAAACAAAACTCTCCTACATCAAAAAAAATCAATTAATATAATAATACCTCATATAAATACATATGCTATATTACCAATCTATCTCTCAAGACATTCTCATATTCTCTCTCTAACTTTACGTAATTTATTCAACTTTTATAAATCAAAATCTAAAATTGAAATTTAATGATATTTTAAAAGACGGCGGAGTATTTTTACTATTAATTAAATCAACTATTTAATTTATAAAAAAATCTAGATAACGGTCAATTCGACATATCAATTGAATCAACCAAACATTGACTATCTGCTATGATCATGGCTATTGACGAATAAACCAAACATAGCCTATCGCAGAATGGTAATCAAAAGTTATTAATGTACTGGCTTCACCTGGTATAAGATGGTGAGCTCGGGGCTGATTACAATTTAAACATCGGTAATTTTGAATCTATTTTGGAATACTAGTCAATCTATCATTGTTTCATAGATTTTTGTTACGGAAAATAGCGAACTGCGCTCGGCAAGATCAATTTTTCGAGATGGGCTGGCGAAGACGAGACTCTCGATATTTAATCAATTAAGAATGCCCTAAACGCGATCAAAAGCACCCATCACGTGGGGGCACTTACTTCCATACCTCACCCCAATTACAAAGTTACCAACCGCCGCCAATCTACGCCAGATCGCGACACATTCTCGCTCTACATCTTGGGGCTTTTATTATCACCCCCAAGATTTCTATAAATACCCATCATTTGGCCTTCATTTAAAGCCGCAAGCAGCAAAACGGTAACTCTTACCGTTCAATAACCGTAGTAAACACCGAAACTAACTTAGCACGGAGCGTCATGACGACTTCTGGCCGCGTTTGCGTGACCTCTAACCTCCCAGTTTCATCACTCATCATCGTATAACATGGACCAAGCAGGCACCTCAGAAGAATAACCACTCTACGGCGAAATGGGCACGCCCAAAACTATCTCTTAATTACATCCACCCCTAATCCCGGCATTCCGTGCCTGGGCGGTGCCAGCATCGACAAGTGCCTGGGAACCCGCACTGTGGGATAAATCCCGTCATCCATCAAGAGAATGACGAAGTCAAGACCAAATTTTCGCGCTTAATCCACCGTAAAGACTTTAAAATAAGCACTCATGAACTCGAAATGTGCTTCAAGAAAAATGCAGATTTCTAATTTTTATGAACCGGCATAATCAGTATTAAATCAAGCGCAAGAGAGTTTCATGGGACATGAAAGTAGCCTCCCAAAAAATTACTCTGAATAAATTTCATGGTTTTGATCCTTATAAATTTTGGTTCAAACTCTATCACGGGGCATCAGAGAGGCGAGGACAATAATACCTACAAAAGTTAATGTCAATTACTCAATTATTTTATCACTTTACTTGTTGACATAACACTTTATTTATAATGTAAAAATGGATTTAAGATAATAAAAATGGATAATATCATTATCAATAATTAAAATGAAAAATCATTATCTTATTTCAATTATACTACATTAAGCTTTACTGGCCTGGTCTCTGGAACTTTGAGAGAAACCCTACATTTCTTGATGCAATCACCAAGAAATATTATACGAGTATATATCCGCTGCATGCCTCGGGTTTGATTTGATATAAAGACATTTATATATATTAGTATGTTGTCGCAAGGTCAGTATCGCGATTTAATTTCGCTGCACGTGATTTTTTTACATGCTAAAAAAATAACAAAAAATTGTTATAAAGAAATAATATTGTGTAATAAATAAATGTTTAGATATTAATTCTAAAGAGTAACATTTTCTCAAAAACTGTAAAATGATCAAAACTGAAAATATCATATACCTATTTTAAAAAATTATTTATCATAGTCAAATAATCAAAATGTCTTCTTTTTTATCTCTGTGTTTTTGTTGAAGTTGGTATTCTCACTACATGATCATCTTCATCTTCAATAATTGTTATTTTCGTTCTTCTGCTTCTTTTGATAAGTCGAATTTACTAGATTATTTTTCTTCTTTCATGTAATTTGGATTTTGACTTTTATCTCGTTAAATTCCACACTCGTAGTTTTTGGGCTTTGTTTCCTAGAATGAAATCATTTATACAATTTCTCAATTGTAATACTTCATAATAAACTAAAGTTGTTATTATTAATATATAAATGATATAGACTATCTATTTTTTTCTTGCACAATTAGGTGTGAAATGATGCTTGTATTTAATACAATATGTAACTACAAAAGGGAAAATACAAAAAAATCCATGATAATTGGGGTTTACATTTAAACTTGCATTTATTAGTCAAAATCTCAAAAAATGGCATTAATGAGCAAGAGTCGGTACTAACGACTATCAACTAACTCGTTAACGCATACCTTATAAATGGATTATATGTATTCTTCCACTTGAAGATTGGTGTATTTTTCATTGTTTCACCGAACTTGACAATATATGTGAAATTGTTTCGAGATCTAACTTCTAATCTAATCATGTAACTATCAATTGTAAAAATATTTATTTCAAAGTTTTCTTTTCAAATATTATATATTATACAATGTACTGAATTGATATTTTTAGTTATAACATTATATCTTGAAACTTCAAATAAATATATTAAAAAACCTTTTCACCTAAGAAAATTATAGATCATATAATTTATTTTTTCAAATATCAAAATTAATAAAGTTTACAATATTAATTGAAACATACAACTTTGATAAAAATTTATGATCTTACAATTAAGTAGGTTTTAAATATCATATTTTGATATATTTATACAAAAAATAAAAATATTTAAATTCAAAATTAAAAAAATCAACTATTAAAACTTAATATCTGGTTAATAATATTTTAGGGATGGAAGTTAGTACCGTGTTTGTATCTCACCGTTGTATTCCTTCTGTTCTTAAAAGAGCTTCATAGAAAACACATGCTATAAGTTTGGCTAATGATCATAGAAAAAATTGTTAGTTTTTGTGAAGAAACAATTTTAGTTGCATCGTATCAGTAGACAGTAGTACATCTATAATAGGCAGTAGTATTTTGCAAAGAATCATCATAGCCAAACCGATACATTTTGTAAATTTGAAGTTTCCGGTGGTTATGTTCATACAGAAATTTGTAGATAATGAATCAAATTATAACTAATAATCGGAATTGTTTAGTAGAGTCCTATAATGAGACAACAATTTTTGCATGTGAATCCTATATTATTGGATTTGTCTAGTATTTTTGAAGTATTTTAGTTGAATTAAAATTAATCAAAGTACAATTATATCTTTCATTAACTATCAAATCAAATTATTTAAGGAGGGTTATTTTAGGTAGATCAAAAAAGGAAGAAATATAAAAATGGACTCATACTTTTATATACGTATATATAGATGTATAGATAGATAGATAGATAGTGACGATCCATTATTGCAAATGTATATAAATCAATAATTCTGACGATACATGTGTACCACTACTAATACAGAAAGAGCGCGACGTGCTCGCGACCGACGCCAAATATGGCCAAGCCACAAGAATACGTCGGGTCAGTAATCACCGAATTGTTTAAATCACGATTAAATTTGGCACCTGGCTCAGAGCTATTTTGTATACGTGATAAAATTTTCCTAATTTGATTATACGTGATGACTCAAGCATAGAACTGCAGTTACCCCTGAAGGATCGGCCCACCTCAAGCTACAAAAATGTCGGAGTACATGATCCCAGATTCATATAGAGCCGTAAGACCTCGGCCCTAGCCTCTGCGAGATCCTCAAAAAGGTCCTGCACCAGCCATTCCGATGATATTACTTTTTAGGCTCGAGTACGTAGTTTAGTGTCAATACAGAATGGATGAACAATTAGTTATTGTTATGCAATAGGCACCGGGTACTTTGTCTTTGTTAATTTGTATTAGACGAACAAGTATTTATGTTGTGTTAATATATGTTGTTATGTGTTTTAGGATAATATTTGTGTGTTGTATAGTATCAGGTCAGGTTGATTGGATTTGCATGACTGTGGTTGTATAGCTACCTGCTTTTTTTTTTAAGTGATTCTATACGCGACGGTTGGGATGCATGCCGAAGCCTTTTGTTTTTGTTCCCCAGTTGGAGTCGCTTTAACGTTTGGACCTTTGTTTTAGGTAAGCAGTTCTGCATCGGCTCTACATTCGAGTCGCTGCGGGCGCAGCGCGCGTGATTCGAATCGATTTATTTTGAAAAAATTGATCCTCGTTATTCATAAAGTGTTGTAACCCTGTTCTTATATGGTATTTATATTTTTATTCACAAAAAATTATTTTGATATTGTTTTACAATATATTACTCCCTCAGTCTCAATCTATTTCCGACAAGCTAGTTAATAAGCATTTTTATTAAGAAAATCATTGGACAGACAATTTATAGAAATGACATCAATCAATGTAGCATTACTGGTGAGATAATAAACTTCAAATTCCAAAAACTCGTGACGTAGAATAAAAAAGATCAATTATAACGTAAGTTATAAATTTTCGCTAGACATCACTTAAATTGAGACGGAGGGAGTATATGTTATAAGACAATCATAACTAACAAAATGAATTATCGTATATCATGTACTATAATTAATTATATACATATACTATAATTACATTAATACATTTATCGTATATTATATGATGATCGTATCTTCATTATTGAATTAGTGGACGCACATGTATTTGGTAGCTTTTTAACTTTATACTTTATATGCGATATGCCTGAAAACGTAACATTTCATATCAACTAATTCATTTCACTAATTCACTACATATAACTTTATTTATAAATGATATCCTATAACAATCGCTAATCATAAACGAAACAAACAATAAATAAAAATTCATATAAAAAATGTGGCGCAGCTTAGCGCCGGGCACGGTGTGTACTTAACGCACCATACAGGCTTGGTGATGAAGGAAACTCGATCTTATACGGGCCTATTAGGAGACGGAGTGACGTCGGGTGGATAATTAGCGAATCCGAAACGCGTCGGTTGTATCCCGACGGTAAAGTGCGTTTGTACTAATTAAATTTTGTAAATGTCCACCATCATATAATTATTTTTATAATATATATCATAATAGGATAACGAAGGTTGTCACTATATCATGTATGGTTAATCATTATGATTTTAAAACTAAAGAAATAATTATCCAATTATTGTATGTTAGGTAATTATTAGATAGAGTTCTAGATTGTAGGTAGTGTTATTATTGAACCGGATTAACTCCAATTCGAAACTCGACCTGGCTCGTTTGAATAATCTGGTTGATTTTGCCTTAATACTATTTAAATAGTATGTACTATTCCCTTAAATCCATTTTAATTGAGTTTCTCACATATCGAGATAAATCTTTAATCTTCAATTAATCTTTAACTATATTATTAAAAAAATTAAAAAATTAATATTATAAAAGTATTTTAAAAAACGAATCCAAATATATAAATTTTATATTTTTAGAATAAAGATTAATTAATAATTGATGGTCAAAATTCAATTTCTAAAAAGTCAAACGACAATTAAAATGGATTGAAGACAGTAACATATTAGATTAGATCTTTTATGAGTATTTTATTCCAGATCTATTTTGAGTCTATTTAATTGAGTCTGTTTTCTTTTTATTTTGACTGTATTCGTATTCATTTCAAGTCTATTCAGACACTACAGGACCCCCAAACATCATGGTAAGAGGTTTAGCATTTGAAGCTTAAATAAAAATAAACTGTTATTAATAACTAAATAATCTTTTACTTTGGTTAAATTACCTTTTTATATGAGAAAGATATGTTGGATAATGTTATGCGAATTCAAATTTTCGTGTTGATGCATGTCTATGGTATTGCAAACTCTAATTTATGACGTAAGTTTTCTAAATCGACATCAAGTATCACAAGAGAGAAATGGTTGTCAGTCACTTATAAAGCAGACTTTCCAAGTCTTAATAAATACGCATTGGGCCAAGCATACAAGTTTTCCACGAGCGCCCACAAAAAAAGGTGAACTGCGAAACGGTACCGAGGATCTCGTATCTGGTGCACATGACACTAACGCAGCTCCCAGTGTGAGGCCATGTAGCCCATCTTTTGCTCCCAGTAGCTAGTTTTGCACCGATTAACCTAAGTTTAAACTAAGTTTTGATTGGCATTTAAGCGCAATCAAATGACTATTACAAATCATTGCCAGCTGCTTATGTTCTCAGCTAAAAACGCTTGATTCGACAATTAAAGTTGGTTGAAATCAATGAGACCGATTCCCCTTTTATTATGCCCGCCGCGACATCATAGACAATTCATTTACCTACGGTTAAACGCGATTAACTTAGCTCAAATTTTAGTAATTGCAAGACACAATGTGCTCACGATAATTTAAGCAAGCATGAAATATCAAGCAGATCTTACCATTAATCGCTATAATAAGAATTTGTAATAATTATTATTATACAACTTACTATTATCCGAGCCTGTCACACATACAAATGATATTCAAATTATATTTCATGCATTTAAATTAAACGATACTGTATATTAAGAACGTATCTCTCAATATTTATATATATTTGATAAATATATATTGATTTAATATCAATTCTGCTAAACTCTCGTTTCAATCAATTGGTTAATAGAAATCGGTTTAATAACTGATAAGACTGACAATGACTGCTAGTATTTTAATCAAATTTGTTGGCTAATTAAAATTAACAACTCACTGGGCAACCTTATATTATTCATCGAAATACTAACGTTCAACGCCCAAGCTTAACAGTTAAACCGATTTCTTAATCTAGTCATTTCAACTATGAATCAAGAACAGATGAAAAGCGAAGAGACAAGCGGTTTTCATTTCACGAAAACCTTTGCCTCCACCTCGAAAGTTCTCCCTAAGAAATGGAAGAGAATTTCTCTTCCATTTTTTGCTCCTCACAACTCTGGAAGAAGCTTCAAGCCTACCGATTCGATTCCTCCATTGTTAGCTAATTCGATTATTTCATTTATTTATATATTCAATTGACGAATATATAATACTTAAAAAAATCAACCCATTTTATATATGCTTTCACATGGCCTAATCATCATTTCATGTATTGTTAATGATTTCACGTTTATTTAATCGTTTGGTGAATCGAAAGGGACTAAAAATTGATTAATTTCGCATTTTTAATTATATAATCATTTTCGATTTTTACAGAGGCTTAAATTCCGAAAATTACGAAATTAAATCAGGTGTTCTCGACCCTTTTAGAATCGGAAGTTATAGATTCGACAAATCTTATATCTCAAATAATTCTCATTAATAAAGTCAGAATGTCTTGGTTGTGCTATCGCTGTCGAGAATTAAGCCACCACGATTTAATCATGGATATTAGCCAAGTATAACAATAACTCCAAGACAAGATACAAAAGAAAGCTTATCGCCTCGCGGTAATGACAAACGACTACATTATAAGAGCACAAAGTTTTAAATCCTCTCGGGCCAGCTGCATTCTAAACTATTTCGGTGACTTCAGAAGAGTAGAAATGAATAACATAAGTGCTTGATATACATGCTTCCATATCGTGTGATTCATTAAGAAACATTACTCTACTCTTCTTTAAAAGGACATTAACAACAAACGATCGGTAATACTTACGATAATATCTCGAACAAGACTCGAGTATAATCTTCGAAAAGCATTTAACTAAGTCAATCCCTTACTAGACTTAATGGGAGGTTCGCTAGTCTAAATTAAGTAGTATTTCTGCAAAGGATGTGATTATAATCACTATCCTTTGCTTTACATCATGAAATGATCTAAGAAGTCACGCAAAGCTAGCGGTCCACGTATGGATTTAAGCACGCATCTCGGAGTCGGTATCCTTCCCGCCATTCAACCAAGCTTGGTTTTCACGAGCTTAATGAAAACCGAACGTGGCAGCTCAAATGTGGTTTCAGTTCATTCACTTCCTGGATTAAGTTAATAGTTGATTAAAAACAAAAGTTCCTTTGTGTTTTAATTTGATTGTTAGACTAAAACTACATGAACGCGTTGATTCATTCATATAGTTGCTCATTATTTATTTCACATGCCGTCAAAATATATAATAATATACCGTATTGCATCCTCGATGAAGGAAAAGTTAAATCCCTAAAGTTAGTCTATGCTTTCTGCAGAGGCAACATGAATCTGCCGGGATTACACCTCTTCAGCCTTAAACATGTGATAAAAAGAAAGCCTCTGGCCGACACAGTTGCATGACAAAGATCAAAACGACTAACATGGCCGTTGGACAATGTATCAAGATCGATCACGCATCAAGCAGACTGCATCAATACCGTGGGCCGCCGGTCCCATGACCTTGTTCTGCATTTAATCTAAACGAATTCAGCGTAAGATACGATATCCGTGTCCTACGATATTTGTTTAGAATTTTAGGTTCTAATAATTCTAGACCTACCATATATAACTATCTCAGGTCAGATGAAGCCTGCACTGACTACGACCAAACGCCCGCCTGCTATGACATAACTTAATATGTCAGTCACACGTCGGCATAAATGATAGACGTTGATATATCGAGGATTTAACTGCCCGATATACAAGCGAAGATCTCAAAAAGCTTCCTCAATACGCAGCATCGATTGGTTTACGACTTACAAATGCTTATTCAGCTCATACTTGTGCAAAGTCCAAAGCTTTTTGTATGCTTTCATGACACACTTATATAAATTTACCTACTGTAGATCGCGCGATAAAGGAATTGTATTGCACGCCCCATGGCAAAGATGGAGAGTCGGGAAATCAACGGCGATTGATTCCCTTTATTATGCCCGGCTGCGACAATTGCGTATCAATTCAAGCACGGTTAGTTAAACGCGGCCATCGAACTTAGTGTTCAAATTTTAGTAATCAGATATTACTGGGGCTCGAAGTTCTCATGATAATTTGGCAAGTTACGAGCGATCGCTGCATCTTAATTATTAATCTATAATAATAGTAATTGGTCAATTATTATTATTATACAACTTACTATTATCTCGAGCCTGTGGGCGTCACACATACAAAGGATAGTTCGAATTATATTTCATGCATGAAATTAACAGATTCTTGTATATCGAGAAATTTCAATATTTATATATTTTGATAAATATATATTGATGCATTACTCAATTTGCTAAACTTCGCGTTTTAATCAATTAAGCAATTATTGATGAATAACTTGATAAGTTATTCGACAATGACTGCTAGTATTTTAATTGACTTGTTAAGTTAATTAAAATGGAACAACTCACTAGTAACTCATTATTTGATCGAAGCCATAACGTCTAATTAACTTAACGAGTTAAACCGATTTCTTAACGAAGTCATTAACTATGAAATCGGCAAATGGTATTTAAAGGAGAGATGCGGTTTTTCATTTCATGAAAACTTTGCCTCCGCCTCGGTAAAGCCGCCTTCCCTAAAGAAACGAAGAGAATTTCTCTTCCATTTTTGTTCCTCACAACTCTAGCGTTTGTAGCCTACTTTATCTCCCGCCAAGCAACGGCGACATCGCTTGCACGATGCCACCGGAGAGGTTTCTCAAGGGCATTCACGCTGGTGCATCACTGGCGAGTTAGTTCCATTGCCTTCCGCCGCGAACGTAAGAACTTTATTCATAATTGTTAATTATGTGTTTTGTGATTAATTTATATCACTCGAGGATCCTAATTTACTTAATTTCGCCATCGAATTTAAATTCATACTAGATTCTAACATAAAGTTTGTTATTACTATGGTTACAAAACGCCTTCTCCTCCTATATATAATGATCATTCGAAGAAATTCTCATCCACGCAGTGCAGCCCGAACGACACACACGTAGATACACCAAAACGCAGCTCCCCATCCTCTCTTATTTTCTCGCATTGCTTTTTTGGTCCAAATGATACCCACCAAGCCATACTGCCTTGCGGGTTCGCTAAATACAGAAGCTCACATTCATTGCGATTTTATCTCAAAGTCAATCTACCTCAGCCCCAAGTTACACTTGCCGGGAAGAGGAGTAATCATTTAAGCGAAAGCCATGTTCATTTTTTTTTTTTTCAACTTTATCCAAAGTTATTTATTGTGTTGTTCATTTGGTCCGTGGTTGAATATGAATAAATCGAGGTTGTTTCTTCGTTGTTATTTGCTTTAGCTCCGTCATTGAAATACGAGAAATCGTATCTCATAAAAACGTTTCATTAATAATTTGCATTTTGTACACCGATTTAATTATTTAAGTTATATTCACATATATATATGTTCAATATATATTAATTATTCAGACAATTAAGATTTAGACAACGAGTATATCGACATTATTTAGCACACGCTTACTGTAGCTTCGTCAGAATTATATATTAAATATAATATTCGCTAATATTATTTAATATATTACTCTTGTCATTTTGTCCCAAGAGGTCACACACATACGAGCAAACCGAAATACTTAATAAAACGTATTATAAACTTTCGTAGTTTAAAGTGTAAATCAATGAAATATTCTCGGATCAAAAAAATCGAGCCATGCTCGAACTCGCCTCGGTTAGAACCGAGTGTAGGCCGGCCAATCAAAGTGAAAATGAGTTGGAGTTTTAGTAGGATTAGGTTCATTAAAAACTCTCATGCTATCTACTTAAGCCGGCATGATCAAACGTAATTATAACTAATGCCGCTCATATTTTTGGTTTCAAGAAGAAATCAAAATTCTCTATCCACCAAACCCATGGCCGGTATTCCAAGTGGAAATAGTAAACAAGATTTTTCTTCCATCTTTTGTTCATTTCATACTTTAATCGCTCTTAAAGTAGCCGCATCAAGGGTTCGACAATTTAACGGTGTGGACGTTTCGAGATACTCTATTTTTGGTACCGCGAAAGCAATTCAATTCACACACCATTGATTCATCGAATAAAAAGCGTACAATAATTTATAAAATAATTTTGTTTGTTTATTTTGTACAACGCTGCAGTATCTCCTGGATTCGCATCCACGGGTTTAACTTATAATACGAATGTAAAACACCAACAAATGGGCCTCGTAGTTCAGTTACGCTGATTACATTTACGTAAACAAAGATGAAAAACGCTTTTTGTTTAATTTGACCTGCTTTCAAGATGTTTAATTTGGTTTTTATGATGCTTTAATTTTGTTATTGAATTATGTTGATAAAATAATTATATATAATTAAAAGTTAATAATTTTCGAAATTTTTAACGTGAAAAAATCTTCAAATAACGACATTCCCATTTTTACGATTTTTTTTATGATTTTTGGAATTTATTTTTATGCCGCTTATTAAACGAAATGACTAAAATCATCGATTCTGCATCGAATCGTGATCGACAAAAAGAGGACAAAACGCGATCGCCACGCCGGGTTTCCTAGGTCACGCCAGCCGACGTCAGGTCAAAGTCAATCGAGTCGACTCGGCCGATCGAGACGACTCGCCGACCAACTCGCCGACTGGTCAACCGTCAACCGACCCGACCGGACATGTTTAATGCACATACGTGTTCCATTATTACGGCCAACGGGTACACGCCACTTGCCTACTCCCGACAAGCCATACTGTCCGAGCCGATTGCTCGGGCCTTAATGTCAAGGTTCGCTTATTTTCGTCTATTTCATTTGATGATTATTCTATTACGCAACATATGTGCCTATTTTATCGCTTCATCCATTTACGACAAGCTAATATCATGCATAGTACACATGAAGTTATATACGACGTTGACAATGGACCTTTGATATATTAGTTATATTATATAGATAATATGGCCTATAAATACTACTTAGTTAAGTGTTGGTCATGTATTTAATAATAATAATAATGCTAATGATCCACCATAAAAAGGATGTGCCACCAGAAAATGCTTTTTATGGAACTAAAATTTAAATATTTTCACTAATAATAATATCACGGGGTCTCCAACAAAGTATTATATTTTCCTAAAGCATTCATGTAAGTGTATTCTTTTTAGCTTGCTTGATCGATACACCCGATACTTGACATAAGTGGTTAATTAAAATATAATAAATCTCACCTAATAAATAAGGCCATCATACAAAAACGAAGTCTAAATAGATCACATACGTAGGGGGACCCACAGATGGCGACGCGGTCATATCCGGGATGCCATTCGACGGGAAAATCTAGTTTCCTCGCTCTAACCGAGCTTTCACGCTTTTCATTCTAATAAACGAGCAAATTATCTCGCTCGCTTTGCGTCAAGGTAAGTTCTTTGCAGATACTACAGGTGTTTAATGATCGTGAACACTAAGATAATTATTCTATTATCGATTATAATATATTTATGCTAATATGAAAGTTCGTGAACTCATCGTTAAATAAGTAAGAAAAATCATTTAACACGCCGTTGTGACCACCGACAATGCTTGGACACCTAACGCAACGTAACGTAAATAACAAATGCTGGGTAAAATTGCAGCACACAAAGATTGCTTCACTACAACGTCATTCCACGCCCGTGGGAGGTCTCCACCCTCCGTGAAAGGAAAACCACTATAAGATACGTATACGGATTACACCCCCAGCCTCCCCGAATGTCTTTATCCCACTAATACCTATAAACTTCTACTCGTGATCCTCCGAATACGATCCCCTCACTCCTCACTCAACTCCAAAGATCCCCTTGGCTGATATACAATTACAACTTGCTTGCTTCAGGAAATCATATTCACGATACAAACTCATACAAACCATATCACTAATATTTTATGCATGAAACTCATGATATAGTTTGATACATTTAGAGAAACTATAAAAAAATAAACACATAAATTTCGCCTTCCGCCACACTCCATGGACGATGCTCTCACCAGACGATACTAACAGATAACAAAGGTCTCTTTATATGTATGGTTGAAAACTTGCTCTTCAAGACAAATCTTTAATTGAAATATGTAAGGAAAGATATTCAATCTTCATGTGAAATATTCCAAAGCTTATTACTATATAGTCTTCATGCTCGGGGAATACTCCAAGTCATTACCATATATTAAAGTGACGAGAATATTCAGCCTAATATTACCAAATCTCGTCTGCATCCCGAAAATATATTTCCAAATTGACATGCCTCATAGCTACTGTCAACCAATCACAGAATATCCGGTATAACACTTGGTCACTGCTTTTACAACTTCAAAATAAATGTACCTAATTAAACACTAACAACTCCCTTGGCTAATATTTTTGAAGGCAACACCGATAAAAAACAACCCCTCCACATTTGTCTTTCTTTCTCATTGTTTTTCTTTCTCCCTTTTTGCCTCATAAAAGAAACTTACAAAGAAGCCTCCATATCAAGCACAAAAACTTAAAAACAATCAATACGATTTCACACCAACCCTACATGACGACACTTAACATCCCAAAATCTCCTGACTAACCATCGATTCTAGGAATAAAAAGTTCAACGTGGGTTCATGTGCCTTTACACTTCGTTGAAAACCATATCCATCTCCAAAAGGCATTTCAAAGATCTCACTCTGCCGAGCCCGCCTCCGATACCACACCGAAAGCCTCAGAACCTACCGTGGAAATAGAAAGAAAAAATCGCTTCCAACATTGCTAATGATAACAAATGGATCACCTAACGTAAATGTAACGTAAAATAAATAAATGCTGGGTAAAATTAAAAAGACACAAAGATTGTTCGCCTGGCCTCTATGCAACGTCACCTACGCCCTGGGGAGCGGTTCCACCCTCCGTGAAAGCGGTGAATCTCACTATAAGATACGCATACGACACACTTCGTGCCCCCAATGTCTTTTTCTTTATCCTACTAATACCTATAAACTTCTACTCAGTGATCCTCCCTCAATACGAGATTCCTTTCTTTCACTCCAACCCAAAGATCCCCTCTGGGCTGATTTAGTTACAATTACAACTTGTTTGTTCGCGAAATCATATTCACGATACAAACTATACAAAACTACATCACTAATATTTTCCATTTAAACCCACATATAGCTTTTATTATTACTTAGAAACTATAAAATAAACAATATAGCCTCACCTTCTCATTAATCTACACGACGCTTTCCTCACTGCATCTAGACAAATAATGTATAACAAAAGGTCTCTTTTATATGTATTTTATTGAAAACTGTTTTCAAGACATAAATCTTTAATCGAAATATATATGAAAGATATTTAATCTTCACAAGCAGGAATATTCCAAGTATTACTATATGGGCCTTTCATGCCGTAATACCCAAGCTCATTACCATATATTGCAGACGGTATCTCACCAATATTAACAAATCTTCGTCTGTAATCCCAAAAATATATTTCCAAATTGAGCATGTCAAAGGTTACTTGCCAAACCAACTATCAGAATATTTGAGACGACACTTTGGCCACTGCTTTTTAATAAACTTCAAAAAATAAATACCAATTAAACACTAACACAATCAATTTCCCTTACAAATATATATATATATATATATATATATATAACTACTAGGGCCTAGGCTACGAATTAATGTACGGAGTAATTGGTAACCCAAGAAGAATTGAGTTCGTCACTTCATCTATATATAAGTACCAAAATAAACGTTGTGTAGGGGGACAATTACACAAATTAGTACCTCCTTGTTGGTATCTCATTTCTCAATGGGAGTCCGGAGACCTTAAATGTTTAATCATATTTGTCATTCAAATTAAAATATTAGAAGTTTAAATGGATGTGCATGTCCAGATATTATAGTTTACAAGCTGCAAGCTGCAAGCTGCAAGCCGAATTACATGCACCCTAGTGGCTCCGCCCTTATTTACATTTCTTTCTTATTTATTATTAATTTCATCTTATGAAATTACTATCCATCTCATGAATTTCCCACTGGCGAGAGCAGAAATATAGTAGCTCATGAGCTGGCAATTAAAATCTAAAAATATACTTCTATCGTAGGCGTAGGAGAGCTAGCAAGACGTGCTGAACTGTCATATGCAATTATCATATAGTCAATATAGTTGCACTTTGTGATCCACGAAGCATTAATTAAATATAATAAATTAATAATGTACTACAGATTCTAGAAACCATGCATGGACAAGATTTCTTCGACGCATATTAGCATATATATATAGTTGACTACGAGTCTACGAGATGGGTCGAATCTAATTAATTGAACTTGTTCTTCAATGTATACATTAAATACTTAAATTTTTTCACGGTATCTAATTAATTTTATTAGAAATAAAAATATTAATAATTTATATAATTCTTTCTAAAGCCCTCTCTTAGGCTCTGATCTCTCAAACAATTGAGGAACTATGAGACGGAATAGTTGCCTCCTAAAATTTTAAAAAATAACTGTTAAAATAAAAATATAATTTTAAAATTCATTTATTTAAAGAATTAAGTTGTCCCTCCCTTAATTCGTATTTTTTTCATTTATCTAATATTAATTTCAGTACCTCTATATAAATTTTTTACTTCCACCACTGCTTTCAAATATAAATTTTGTAAAAGAAGAATGTTTGATCTAGATGAATATTTGATAAGCAAATCAAGAAGTCGTATTGAAATTTTTTGAATTCGGATGAACATTTAATAAATAAATGATTAATGAATTATTATTTAGGAGTTGTAGAAGAAATGAGATGAAAAGATGAACAATTCAATAAGCAAGTGGAGTTATATAAATATTTGGATAGAAATAGTTGAAAGTTTACATTAAGCAATGGAATAAAGTTTTAAAACTTAATAAATTTGAATGTTTATTTAATTAAATAAAATGGTCAAAATTAATCATGGTAATACAATTTTGAGATCTTAATTAACTACACAATTTTGCATTGATTAGAAACAAAATTAATCATGGTAATACAAAAGTATTTGACTTCAAATTTTAAAGAGCCAATCATCAAAATTCAAAAGTACATAATCTTTAGGGATGTATTCAAAATACATAACTTAGGAATAATACTAGTTTTTGAACGAAGCCTAACGCGATAAAATTTCAGATTTCGAACTTGATTTTATACTTCTAGATTCGAGTCGAACCCTATTTTTCGGAGTTTCTCTCTAGTCGAATGGACCTCGTACAAATATTTTTCTGGATGAGCGAAACACTTCTAATCGGGCATATAGCAGGTTCAACTCATACGATTCCATTGCAGCATTTTTTTTAAAACAAAATTCAAGTTTTGATGCTAATACATATTACCTACTTAATACTTATATGTAACAAATTTTGAGTGTTCAAACATATTATTAATACAACATTAATTTAAAAATAATGTATTTTGAATCGAAGTCTTTTCCTCGAAATCTATCAATAATTAAGGCTCGGTACTTATCAATTATCAGACAAGCTTTCTAATCGAATTATGTCGAGCCTTCGATTCAATTCAGGTGTAACGCATAGAAAGATTTTATTATTTATAAGTACGGCGAGCAAATACAATAAAACCCTTTGGGAAAACCCTTCTGTGTACAAAATAAATATTTATCAAACGACGAGGCCCCGACTATCAATCTATTTACCACCGGTGACGCTGATTTGGACTTGGATTTGAATTGGGACTGGATATCTAACCCCCAGCCAGATTGCTCTGGATTCGAATGTCAAGCTCGAAATCGACCTCAAAGGATTCAGCCTGATTGACAGACCTGATAAAGAGTCTCGGACCCATGATCATGCATCTGATAAAAAGTGTTCGCTAAGCTTGTTTTTTTACTTACCAACTTATAAGTCATTAAATTCCGTTGACTGTTTCATTAAACATAACTTATAATGAATTTTTACACAAGCCGGGATAACAAATAACTTATGTTTCAGAAAGTAAAACGACTTATATATGATATTACATTTATAACACTTTTTTTATGATATAACAATTTAATAATTTAATATTTAAAATAATAAAAATAATTGTACTAAAATTAATATTTTATGACTAAAAATATACTCCTTCCGCTCTTTTATTGCCTTTTATACGCCAATATTTTGCTTTCAAATTACTATTATCTAAAGATGTAAAATTATAATTCTATATTTTCTAATGAAGTTTTTTGCCTATTTTTTCTTATAAATTATCAACCAACCAATTATATAGTTTCAATTAATTATCATTCTACATTTTCCATGACTTTCACTATTTTTTCATTTCCTTAATCTAGTAAACGACTAGAAAGATAACTAAAGTTATAATCCAGGAATAACATTTATGATATTAATAACGATAACAAGATATGTTCCTCTCGATATCGGAAGAATAAAACATATTAAGCAACTTTAATTAAAAAAATATCTAATAAAAAAGAATTCTGGACAAAGGCCTAACGAAGCACTGCGAGTGGTGAATCAAATAATTCTCGTTTGGCCAACTACTAAAATAAGCCGGGTGCAAAATAGCAGTAAAAAGCTCGGTAATCAGAATTTTTTCAAACAACTTATGTTTGAGCGCTAAATTTTGCCAAACACATCATTTTGTAAAAACCAACTTATAAGTTGATTTTGACCCAAAAAAGACAAATTTCAAACACCCCTCGCAGACTCGGCCTCGAGACTCTGGCCTTCGACTTGATACGGGCCCGAGTCAGGTGCCTTAACACTTTGGATTCGTGTATTTGCATGGACTAATCTGCCTGACTGGGTCGCAGTGACCGGCATTTAAATTGGGGCTACTGGGACCTTAGAGCTCGATCCCGTGTCGCTGATGGAAATTAAAAGGCAAACAGACTCCGATCTTTAGGCGTTATCCTACGCGATATGCTTGTTTCCGCCAAGTAGCGTGCCTTAGCAATTTTACTCCGTATATCCCGCCTATATTTACTATAGGGCTCCATGTGGGTTTAATCCTATACGATTTGATGCTCAAATTTGACTTAGATCGATTATCATCAAATTCAAAGTGCCTTAAATTATTGGCGCGCGGCGCAGTAGTTCAATCCTCGCTCTTAGATTCATACTGCTTTCAAATAACCCGAATTTTTACGATTCAAGAATAATCGAAAGATTGCCTACTTAAAAACAAACTCGAGCCTGCATGTCAGATACCTAAGCATTTCACCATCTTTTCCTCCTACTACAAAAGAAATTCCACACACCTCATGTCAGTTTCTTATTGCACACCTCCTAATTGCTTGGCTTGACGCCTCAAGGCTTGCTTTATTTTGCTCGTTGCTGCTAAAACCTCATCTTAATCTACTTATAAAAAACTAGACACAAAATATTTTTGTTCTCATAAAGTCAAAGACCTCCCTCCCTTTCTAAATTTTTTTTTCTTTCCTCATTATTATTCTATAAATCATAACCTTAGTTGCTTTCAGTTTCAAGAAGTAAAAAGTAATATATCGAATAAAGCGATTCAAGAAGAAAGCTTGCTGATATTTGGCTCGACTAGAAAGCAAATATCATATCACACGCTTATAATCTTTCATACATTATGAATACGTGCATTGTATATTTTGATCATTAAGTGGATAACTATTAAAAAAGGACATGAAGATGCTGATACGAAAATTAATGGCAGTGGGATATATGAAAAGTTATTTATCGAGACGATATTTAGTAAATGATCTGACATATTAGTGTGATACAACGTACACGTGTATAAAGACAGAACGAATGACGAACTAATTGGTTGTAAACTATAATGGATTTATCAATATACGGTATATCGAATTATGATTGATATAAATGACATTTACTCATATACGTAAGAAAGAAGCTAACGTTATAAAAATAACCATGTCTATGCTATATGTGCTTATTTAATGCAACGAATAGAAAAATGAACAAAATTATTTTAGTTGATAACATTAAAGGATGAGATGAAATACCTAAAATGACAATTATTGTAATATTGATACGTAATATTGTGGATGCCGAGATTTACATGTTACAAGATAATACGCGAAGAAACGTAAGATTAAAAGTCGACATTGAAATAAGGACAAGGATGCATACGAGAAGTTAATAATAACGGATATTAACATTATCATGACGGGTTATATAAATTAGATATCATTCATATGCGTATCAGATAATCTTATGAACAGAAGACGAGATATCGATATGTTTCTGGATAGAGTACGATGACAACTCCGATCAATTACTCACGGTAGTAATAAATAATAGCATATGTATTGCAATAACGCTGGAAATATCAGACGCGGTTTAATAGTAATATATGGAAAAAGAACGGTAACATGACGCATTTATAAATTACTATATAAATGTAGATTGAGAAATTTTTGAGGTCACATTTATATTTAGTGATATCGAGATGGTTATGACAGCATGATATGAAATATTATGAAAGTGGATATGATTCGAAGTCAGGACTTATGACGTGATATGCCTCGGGTATTCTCTAGAATCAACGGTCCTATGTGATCACCCCCAGATTCGCAAATCGCTAGTCCTGTATTTGTTAGAATCAACTAATTCTATAGTCCGTATTCAACGGAATCAGTCACCATATGATTTAGCCTAAATGTATCAAGGTGAACTCTATTCGTTACCGTATGTCAGATGATCCGATGTTATCCGCTTGCCGGAGCAAGGCACCTGCACCGATTATTACATGCTCGTCCTCGCCATTTCGGAGTGTAAGAACGTTTATGCCGACATTACATTATTGCGGTCCTCGCTTGCCGGAGTAAAGAACCAGTGACGTTGAACTTTCTTCTATCGTAGGGAGTGTAATTTACCGTAGGGCCTTAATGGTTATTTGCTGCTATGTGATATATCAGAGTTTTTATTTTGTAGCATAGTATATTGTATTGAGCTATTTGATATTATATTGTTATCTAATACTATTGAATTATTTTGTGTCGACGTATTAAATTATTTGGAGATATTAAATTACGAGGATCATATGAGTATTTAATTTCAATGATATTTAATAATTATGATAAATATAATGAAAGTAATTATCACTTAATTATGCGATATTACATGTTTATATATGGGTTGAATATGACTTATTATATGAGTATTCACGAGCTTTCTCACAAGCTCACCCCTTCTATTCGGGGGGACCCCCAAAGGTTGTTTATCGCTTGCAAGAGTCGACATCGAAGATCATCATGCGATGAAATGAAAGTAAATCATGATTCGAGAGATTGGGGCGGCTATAGATATCCTCAATGCTTCATTGCATTCTCATGGTTGTATCAAAGTACGTATTTAGAAAACGTGTTGTATATGATTTGTACGATTGATGAAATTAAGTAAGTATAATATTTGTCATTGCCTTAGATCACCATCTCGGGCATAGTTACGACGTATTTTCTCCTTCATTCTTATATCCAAGTTTTATACGACTTACTACCATGCTGCCGATTTTAACCTAACTCTCATGCACGATCCTATGTGTCTTTACATGTTTTGGTTTTAGACTAAGAATTTATGTTCTTCACTCCGTTTCGACCTCAGCGCCTACTTTCTGACTTTTTAAAGGAAGCATTCATGTGTTTTTGCTAAGCTATTCCTCGGTTTTCACTGAAAATAAAACTCGTATGCTTTCTTGGAGAAACACCTACGGAGTTTTTTATGCTATATTTGCATCAAATATTTTCAATTTATATAAAAATATCTGAATCTGAAATTTAAAAATAAAATCATCAAAATTCAAAATTAGATAAACTTTTTGGATGGGAGGAAGCACATCCGATTAAAGCAAACTTATCAATTACATTATGATAACCATGGACTAGTTAATTGGAGATACGCAAACTTACAGCGTAATTCCGCCTAAACAATTAAATTTTTTTAGATATTTGTTATGAATATAACTAACAAACGAAAAATACGTAATACAAACAAGCGAGAGAATATCTTGGTAGACACTTATCTCCTTTCGCTAGACAAAGATAATCTCATGAAAAAGAATTCACATTACTTCCATAACACTCCCTCGATTTCTAATCAATAAGCAATATGCCTCGTTAAAACCTTATCAGAAAAACTGTCTGGGGATAAAAATCAAGTAAAGAAAAAAGTGCATTATTCTAATATACGCTTACAATGCTAAGTTTCATTATCGTGAAAACCTATTTAGGACAAAATTCGATTAAGGAAAGAGTACAACGCCGCATTAACTCCCCTCATAACCACATCACTGGAGCATCACGAAGGTCGATTTAGCCTCCCATAATTTCCGGATAGCTTTTCTAATATCGAGGTATGAAAACACTTAGTTAAAATATCTCATTGGATTATCACAAAATCAAATTTGTTGAACATCGATTTCACCATTTTCTCAAGATCACAAGTGTGGTAAGAACAACAATATATTTATGTTCTATCACCTGAGCATGCCATTCATTTAACTGCATAACACATCTACAATTATTTCGTTATAAAAGCATCAATGACCAACTTTCATATGATAAATCATAAGTAATATGGATCCGGCTGATCATATCCTCAACCAACGCATTCACGACTTCTTTCAGATGTACCTCACAGAAGTTTATCGCTTAACCAACTTCGTTAAATAAATACTAGGAAAAATTCAGGAACAAAAAACCTAGTAAAATAAAAAAATAACATTTCTCTTTAGATATCCTTCAAGTAATTGTCTCATTAAAAACCTTATCAAGAAAACCCAAAGGGAAAAAAAATCTAAGGAAGTGGAAAAAGAGTACAACGCATATCAGACCTCTCCATAAAGATCATCATTTTATATCATATCTCCTCGATTTATCACCAAAGGTATCATTCAAGTATCCAAATAACGCATAAAGTCATTGCCAATATTATATTTATTACGCAATCACGATCGGGCTTCAGAAGATATACATTGGAATTGGTACTTCAAGACCAAAGTCATAAGTTTTTCCCATCTATTATCAATTATCCCCTTATGTAATCTCATCTAATCGGTGATTAAACATTTCTACCATGTATCAAATATGATGGGATTTATATACGCATAATTGTCATGTATATATCTTTACAAAATATTTAATTTCAAATCCAATTGCGTATTATTTTGTCTCGACAATCGTGGAACTCTGCCAGAGTAATGGTTTATATAATTACATGCCCAACGTGGCCAGATATGCTACCTTTATAAGGTGTTTGATTCCAAATATGATTATAAACATCTTGTTTAACAAATCCTTAACTCTACAAGTGAGTTCTTGTGCTAACTTATTCATGATAATTTTATTCAACTTAGAAACTCTTCTGTAGTCTCTATAAACCTGTTTAATCTTCTATAATACGAATATTTAGATCATCAATAAGAATTCAATCAACAAAGAAAGATACGTAAGATCTATGTCAATTTACACTCAAATAATTCAAGTGTCTCATACCACTTAATAAGTAAAACAAATATATCATACAATCACATAAACATGGGCTTATAAATTCGTGAGCTAAACATGTATTATATACTATCAGATTCTCAGATATACATTTAATGCCAAATAAAATGATCATGCAAATAAATGTCTAATAACGCAGCCGAACTTGCAATTCATCTCTCCGATGACTTTAAATATTCAAATATTTCATATTAACTCAACCGAGTTAAGTTCCCTGAATATAGATATGTAATTCATGATCATAAATCCTTCTACGTTTTCACAGATAGTATTTCAAGTTGCATGCTATATTATAAGTCACGACGCAAATCAAGAGGTTATCTTTCGCTGTTACCAACATTTATAATTTTGATACTCCTCCATCACAAAAAGTGTTCAGGACACTTTATAATTCGCTTAGTGCTTTCTGCACAAATATTTTGTAGATAAATCTTATTTCGCTTATTTGCACATATACCTAATATATACTATAGTAGTATATAATATTTTATTAGACTTCAGTCTAAATTTCTACTTATATAGCGCGTTTCATTAGATCGCACTACTATATATACTCGCACTAGTATCATATATTTCCTTATTAGACTCAGCTCCAAATTTCTCATTTATATAGCGAGTTTTATTTAATTGACAAGGCTTTTTCTTTTTCGCTATTCATAAATAAATATATATATATATATATATATATATATATATATATATCTACTACTTAATGGCATAGATTTTATCCTCATATCAAGTTTCATTATATAGAGCTCTTAATTTATTGTCGACAATTCTTTAATTTTGGTTCCACCATGTTCATGATAACTGAGATCTCATAATAGTCAGCGAATTTGTTATGTACATGTCTTCTAGGACATTATTTATAGATTTAGCTTAGCTTAGATATACTATTCATCTATCTCTTCTAGATGCGATATTCTTCTGTACTCATCTTTAATGTCATATCTTCACTCCATTTTAACTATTCATCTACAATTCGCTCTTCAAATAACCTACATTCTAGTTCTCGAAGTGATTACAACCGGTACATTATTTTATTACTATTCGAGGTCATAAATTTGCTCTTTGGTGAATAACTTCTGCTCATATTATCCCTTGAATTGTTCGTGTTATCTCTCAAATTCGGCTCATATTTATTCATCTTCATGGATCATATAAAGATAGTGATATTTCTTATTTCAAGATGTACTATTTTTCAGCTTGTATACTAAGCTCTCCCCACTCAATGTTGAAAAACATTGATATATCACAATGAAAAATTACTTGATAAATTAATTTCACTCTCAGATTTCCAAGATATGTACGTACATACCTTCTCGTATAATAATTATTTAAAAAAGTCATTATTTATGCATACATCGAATATATGACGACGATAACCGGAGGATAAAATATGTAGTTTTTGACCAAACCAACTATATTGGTGAGCTTGTATAATAATTTGGTATATCGCGAACAAGTGTTACTACATACTGCAACATTTTCCAACGACACCGTATCAGATTGCATTCAACGCGCCCACAACAAATAACCTGAGCTACACCATGTTTCATACAAATTCTTCAAACTTACGCTTTATCGACTCTTCAACGGCGCCCAATTAAATATTCAATTATTCTTCGCATCAGAACTAACCCGACGGTCTAACCGGTTATGCTAAATAATAAATTTCATAATTCTCAAACTTTCTGGCTGACAAAAAGTGTACTGATATGGAAACACGTTTCATACTTCGTAACAATATATTAGTTTTTCCAAGAGCCTTCAATCGATTTTGCTACACTTTGACAAATATTAGCCTTCTAACATTCACTTTGCTGCCTCAACGCTGGCATAATTGGGACAAATGTTCTCAGGTTATTGTGATGAAAAATATTTTTTATCGCTAATGGTACGAGTCAAGTTACACTATCCGAAGACATATTTCTTTATCCACGTTATCGCTGTAATCCTATCGATATTGAAAATCATACACCGCGCAGCCTATGAAAATAGCCACACACAAGCGACTACTGAATACCAAATCTTACCTTACCTGTAACTAAATTTCGCATAATGCAGATAATTACAATACCAACTACGACAGTGTGGACACCCATTATTCTTCAAGAATGATATGTCATTTTCTGAAAGCATTCAATTAATTTTTACACTACCATACGCCACACACACTGTGCAATTTCATTTGTATTACATTTCCTTACCTATAATAAATTACATGTAATAATTAATCAATAAAATTTTATCCATTTAATCAATCGAATTTTCAAATTATACGTAGCCTTCTGTCTCAAGGTTTCTAACTCATAAGGTTTTGTATTATTTTCAAAATAACGAGGGTAATGATAGAATTTTGTTTTTGGAATATTCAAAACCCTAATTTATACTGGACAAGTCAATTCTGTGCCCCTCGATCTTTCCGAACTAGTGGATAATCAAAAATCATATTTCCTCAAGATCGGATAAATAACCAAATGTTCTTTTCAGTGCCATATAAATGCTCCTTCAAGACATATATATATCTAATAATAGATATCAGTATTTGTTTGGATTAAATAATCATTAATATAATCAAATGATCGACATTTTTATTTTCCGGACAAGTTAATATATATCAAATGTCTTTTCGAATATTAATAAGGAACATATTTCAAATGTGTCTCAAATATTAACGAAATATCAATCACATATTAAAACTAATGGTGACTCAAAACAAATATCAAATATAATCATTAATAAATCTTCGAAATTTAGGTCCAAGTTTAGCCCCATCAATATTATTCATGTTCTGCATGAACTACTTTCCTGACTCAAAATATCATCGCGAATCATATATTATATATCAGGAATATGCACAAATATATCTAAATTAATCATCAATAAATCTTCTAGATTTAGTTATTTTGATAATTGTCTTTTTTTGACCCTTTCATGTATATATATCTAATGTTTAATATATCATAAATTATATGTATAAATATTGTTTCAGGATTACATTATATATATTTGTAAATGTCAATAACAACGATGATAAGCATTTAATTATCGTATACAATTACTCATATTTCACCCTGACAAAATTGATAAATATGTAAAAACTACCATATATTTGTTATACACCCATTAATTTGTCTAAATATAATATATGATAGTCATCATGCAATAAGGTGCTTGACTAGTATATTTGATGGAGTTATCATTATTCATTAACAACCTCTACAATAATTTAGTATATATATACTTACATATACGAAGCCTATTGAATATTTTATAAAATAAACTACATAATTTTCCATTGGCTTCAATAAAGATACAGTATAGCCAACAATGCTTTGTCTCATCTCATATTAACGACATATGCTATGTTTCAATATTATCGAACATTTAATAATCTGAATAAAAGAAAGATTGACGCATTTCGATAAACATTGGGCTGTGGGCTTAAGGCTACCAAACTCGCTATTTTCTCAACTCAATTCAAAAGTTTCGACGTTATTATAATCGCTATATGCATTATAATTCAAGTAACAATGTGAATGCATGTAAAATAATAATAAACAAGCGAGTGGTAATATCTTTTATCATTAGACAGTTAAAAGCCAGATACAATACAATGAAGGTTTATTTATGTATTTTCAATATATAATATATACAAGATTACTTTGTGAAAGGTTAGCTTTTAATATCTTGATAGATAATCTATCTCCTTTTTTACTAGACAAGATAACTTGGTGGAAAAGATATCCACATTACTTCCATAACAACATTAATAATTAGTAGAAGATATGCTTGTAGAGGCTCCAACATCGAATATTAAATTTAAGTTTTAGACCAAATTAAGAATGGTTCTCCGAAGATTATCTGCCAGGTCTTTTGGTGTTAGTTCACAACCAGCATCCACCTGCAAGAAAATAATAAATAGAGATGATAAATAAATTGGGGTCCAATAAATTGTAGACAAAAGTATACAATTAATCATGTAGGAGACCTTTTTAACTATCGATTAATTTTTTATGTGTTCCATGAAATTTCTATTTTGTCTCGGCACTTCATATTGCTTTTTCTCTTGATAGCCTCCTAAACTTTCGTCTTTGCCTGTACACCCCTCGACCCTCCTACACCTAAAATATATTACATAATTGGGCCAAATCTTCACCCCTTTATTTTTAACATACTCCACCTTATCCTTACCTCACCCTCACCCCCCTCCCCACTAAGCATTTACCAACACCCTCCTACCTCCCTGTTTTACTAACCCCCATCCCAACAACCCAACTCACGCACTCCTGTAACAACAGATAGAAAGACAGTAGAAATCAACGCGAAGAACAAACTTCGACTTAGCTCTCCTCATACAATGAATAGACGGTTAAAACCGTGAAATAGTCCACCAACAATCCAGGTCTACAAAGTGCAGAATCTCTACAAACTAACCCCAATGAAATCAATTCAAGAGCAGACTCAGATTTCTCATTTAAAAATTCCAACCATTTCACCACTTTGGACTTCCTTAAATGAGAAATCGTTGAGACTAAGCTTCCCATCAACGCAAGCACCAAGCCATCAACGCAAGTAGAAAGATCGAAACTTTCTGCAATATTATTAGCTTGTAATATGAATTGATTTTTAGTGCTATATTGTTTTGATTCATGCTTTACTTGTATTAATTTTTCTATTTGTATCATAGCTATGGTAATAATGTCACTAGTTTCAGAATGATATAACTGATTTGCTCACATTCATTTTATTTATATAATTCATTTAAAGAATTAATTTTGATTTCTTTTATCAAGTTTGATTATTTGATATTATGTATTTAAAATTGTGCCTGCGAGTTCGCGACGCCTGCATGTGCTAAGGAAATTTTCGTGGGGGTTGTCCAGCAAAAATATGCTGCGAGCCGCTTCTGGGACAAGATGTAAAAATTCACATCACATAAAAAATTAATCGATACTGCGAGGTCTCGGCTGTGGTTCCAAATCTGCCTGCCCTCAAAATTAACCGAACCTATTTCATCTGCTTCAACGCCGAACCCAATCGGGCTCTGCCCGATCCGCCCAATCCTACTCCGCTCCCATCTGCCTACCGCTCTGCTTAACTTTCTGGCTGGTATTACTTTGAAAGATATCGCCTCAACTCAAAATTGCTCCCAAACTGGGATTTAACCCTGTAATTTCAACGAACTCCTTTTAAGATTAATAATATAATCTACATACACATTCAATACACAATATCACTATTTTTACATATCTCAGATTCCTTATATTATTAGTTTTAGAAAGATTATATATATTTTATTTCTCATTATATCAATAACGAACAAAGCTTAAATCTAAATTCTCTTAAATGCACGCAAATACTAAGCATTCAGTGATAATAAATAAAATCAAAATCTACACAAAATTTGGGAATCTGTCGGCTCGGGTTATTTCAAAGTGCCGAACCTAAATTGGGCTCTCTAAGCCGACGAACTCAATCTGCCGGTTCGACGGCTCCAAAATTTCGTTATTTTCTGCCTACCATCTGCCCGGCTTGGCCAGATTTTCATTTAAGACTCTAGCCTCGGCCAAAAGCCTAAATTAAACAAGTATATGTATAATATATGTAGCTCTATAATATTGAGATCTTGTAATATTGATCGATGCTTGACTTGCCTATCTGGTTATCTCATACTTTTATAATCCGATCACGTTTCTATAATTGAAAAGATCTTGCAATAATGTCGTATCTCAAAAGAAATACAACGTGTATAGCCAAACTCTTTTTTATTGGGATCCCTTTTTCAAGCATCTGGAAGATGCCTATTTCATATATGACAAAAATTGGTAATTTGGTAGAGTAATTACCATGATAAACTCAATCATAGATGGGCATTATGATAATTATAATGAAACTCCAACCTCTATAAAAGAGAATAAAGCTTTATTCGGTTCTTAAATATTCGACTTGAAAAGCTTTGTTCAAGCTTCGGTTCAATATAGTTTAGCCGAACTCGAACCTCCATTTTGGGTTCAAAGTATAGGTTTGAACATTGAATCATTCGAATAGAAACATCTATCTTTGAACAATTTCAACCATCTCGAGCTTAGATTTTTAATGTTCCTTCAAACTTCGAGCAGAACCAAATCGAAGTTTTAAATCGTTTTGTTCGAGTTGCATATAACTCAAAAAAAAGTTCGATTCGTTTACTATCTGTGAAGTAGGCTGAAAAGTAGAGCTATTAAGTGGTTCGGCAACCTGAACCACCGAAAACCGGGATTATGCTTACCCATACCTACTACCCGTGTTTGGCCGTACGAAGTATTATTTTTACCAATATCCAATAATTAGACCTGACTCCAGAACTCCGATAGTCATTTCCAAAATTTTGGATATATGTAAAAAATACCCAAAATATTAAAAATTCAACGACATATCCAAAAAATAATAATAAACGGCATCTACCTGCATCGACATCATGTAACGTGACCAAGATGCATCGACAAAGCCTATCTGGTCCGATCCCGATTCAAATTAAGCGATATTCGACCGAATCGGACCGATAATATTATGTATGTGTTTCTATTCAAATTATTTGTCTGGATACCCGATAATGTTTAAAGCCTAAAGGGGAGCTAATAAATTACCGAGATAAGTAAGTACCTGAGCAATAAAGGTCATATGTAGCCTGTTATAACCAAAGGGCATGACACTGCTGGTGATCATTGAGAGATTATGCTTCTCTATCTCACCCAACACATTCTTTATCACACCAGTTTGGTTCTTGCAGTGAACTCTTACCATCACATTGAATTCTGCTGCTCTCACTTCAATCTCTGGTAATATCTGATTTTCTGAGCCATCAAACACAACACTACTGCTACAACTGCCATCAATATTCTCATCACATGAAGATGCATTATCACAATCATAACTAGAAATTAATTTGCCCCTTTTTGGTGGATTAATGTTTATGGAATCATCGTTTTGTTTTCCCTTCACCTCGAGTTCTTTTACACGCCCTTGTAGCTCTCTTATGTAGTTCACAGCGTCTCCGAGCACAGTTGCCTTGTCCAACTGCATCGATATCGATAACCATCAACATATTGTTATTGCATGTAATTAGCGACGGGATCAAAATTTTATACATGAGGGACAAATAAATCAATACTAGACTAACAGGGAAAAATATAAAAGAGTGGGGGACGATCCAGATAATTTTTTTCAAAAATGAATATAATTCAAAAAAATAAATACTAAAAATATAGTTTTTCAAATAGCAAATTGTCGATTTGACCTAGACATTGATTTTAGATTGTCATTTAAATTCTCGATAGCTTAGTGTTTCAAGACGATCCACAAATTACCATAAATCGTAAACCTTCCCCAAATTCGACTTTTGTACAGCTTATACGTTAACGTAAAACGCATCGACAGACTCAAGTATATTTCTCGCGAGATTCAATAGTTCGGCCATTTAATCTCGATTTGTAATCTCTCTTTGTAAAATTACATGAAGACACTGTAATTTTAAAATTACGGGCACTCCACATGTGTTCCCGACTCCCACTATCTGGGCCATATTTACTATTACCTCATATTTTAAAAGTTAGGAGAGCGAAAGTCGTGATGCCTCCCTAATTCCATAACTTCATATAATTAAAATCGTTTTTTGTAACAAAAGTAATTAATTCACCTCCATATATCATGCTTATGTTTCAACATACAACACCACTTAATGACTTGAGCCTTCTACAAATCATATTCTGGAAAATAACCATATAGACTAGACTATGTTAACTACCAGGGATAAAAGATAATGATATCTTCGTTTTAATCTGGATGATCTAGTTGTTTTGTCAATGAAATCGAAGTTCGACCAACCTTCTCACTAATAAACAAATAATGATGTAGTATTGAATTACTCCTCCATCTCAATTTACTGAATAGCTTTGGCGCAGTGCATTTTATTTAAGCAGCTTATTAATATTACTAATATATACTAAAAAAGTACTTTATCAAAAACTACTTTAATTAATTATGAAAATAAAAAGTATTTTATTAAGAGATAAAAGTGGAAAGACAAGCATAAAATTATATCAATTATTATATGACAAGAAAAAGAAAAATGGCATATTTTACTACATGATAAAGAAATCGGTATTTGAGGGTATAATATTACATGAAACTGTTAATTTCCCAATCAAAGTATAAATTCAACAATTATTCATTCAATAAAGCCATAGAGTGACACATCACGCGCAAGACTCCAATTCGACCTTTCCTATCAAGCAGCTTTGGTGACTCTTATAATATAAAATAACAAAACACATGACTTAAAAACCATATATGAGTCTACTTAAAAGTTGCGGATCACTATCCTAGTTATATTTTCATGATATACTCCGTATTTGATTGATGATAAGACAAATCGACTGAGTTCTTAGTGAAGTTAGTGGTACCTTTTTTAGGCCAGGAATGAGTGTAGAAAGTGCGACAAATTTCTGAGTCATTTTCTCCCTTCTTTTTCTTTCAGCCATAACATGATCTTGAGCTTGCTCTGGTGTTCTAGCAACACCCTTCTTCATTTCCCCATAGTCTAAAGGATCATAAACATTCTCCACGCTGGAGATTTGATGATGATGAGCAAACGATGAAGATGGAGACAAAGACGAAGATTTCTTCTTTTCAGAAGCCCGACTCTCCCTACTGACTCGAGGGGACTCACTATTCCCGAAAGAAATAATAGTAGAGGAAGATGGGGAATTATTAGAAGAGCCCTTATCGATGGCACCGTTTATTTTCCATGATTTCTGGCTAACTTGAGAAACATAATTGTTATTATTGTGATTATTATGATCATATGCGGTTATGTTGGTAGTGGAAGGAAATGGTTTGAAATCGAAGCTATCATTTTCAATAGTGCTCATGTGCTGCCATTGATCATTGAGTGTTGAATCATCATTCATTTCCTGTAAAAAAATTAACTATTATTCAAACTAATATCTCACCCATAAAATTATAAAAATAAAATAAAGTTGTAGACTCAAATATATATATATAGATTATTATGGAAGGAGGGGATATTGGTTTAGCAGTATTAATCATGTAATTTCACTAGCTAGGTAGACCTAGAGTTACATATATATGAAGTAGGCAAATATAGATGATAGGCTTTCCATTTCAGACAACCATTTTGTAGATAGTAGATCCATGGGTTGATTTCTTTTGCCACTCTATATTACAATCTTGAAAATGAGTAGTATTTGGAAATTGCAAAAATGGTTATGGTCTTAAGTAGATTTTATAGATCTCTGCAAGGAATGGCTGAATGATTGAGTTGACCAAGAAAATAATTAGAGCTAATGAAACAAAGTTAGCACCCACTATTGGATTTTTGTACAATTTCTTTATGAGATACTAATAAGTACTAAGCATGTGTATAAATAGGAGTTTAGTAGCTTCCATCACTATTCAAAATTTGCCTAGTCTAAACAAATGCTTTCTCTCAAACCATTTTTTTTCATTTTGTTTGGTTTGATTTTTCAATTATTGATATTTTCCCTAAACAACAAAAGTATAAAAATTAATATAAAGTTGCATTTGAAATCCTATATAATTAAGTAAAAGAAAATATTTTTTTTTGCTACATAATCAAGTAAATAAAAATAGATGGAGTATTAAACTTTCCTATCTTTTTAATTAGTAATTCCTATCATCGAAAAACAAAACTTAAAAGTGAATTGGAATAGAAGATTACAAAATATGTTTTCTTCGAGCATTCTTTGATGTAAGATCATCAATAATAGAATGACATTTATGTTTTCTAACTTCTCCTTTGCCATGCATAAGATTGCTATATGTTCATATTTCTTTTGATATTATTGAACTCAAGTAGGTTTTAATCAGTTTTAAAATAATTATATAACAAAAAAAAAATAAGACCAAAATATTAAATATTATAACTTGAAAAAACAAGAAAAATTAATGAAAAATAGAAATAAAATAACTCATGAAGAAAAAGGAATAATATCACCTGATTTTTTCAAATGGATGTCAACGTCCACTTCCTCAATAATATTATTGTACTTTATGAGAACATTAAGAAATTAATAGAGATTTTTTTAAGAAAAAATAATGTTTATTGATAATTATTGATAAAATAGTATCCCTATTCTATACTCCATACTTACAATATTAAGTAAACGAATTTTTTAAATTCAATTAATTTTGAACATCAATCAGTTCTGAGATATTAGGTCATTAACGTTATTTGTATAGATAAATGGTGGAAGATTAACGTTATAATCAATTATCATTTGAAGAAACAATTTAATTAATCATTATTAAAGTGTGAAGCCGCCACATGAAAAATGGTGGAAGATTAACATTTATGTTTGATAAGTGTGAAATCGTCACACTAGCACCCCTGGTAACTAGTAAATTATTGATTTCAATTTTTGTGTCACGGACCAAATTATTACGGTATCACTATTGGGCTGGGGATCAAAGTATACATTGAAGATGGCAAGCGTTCAGTTTAACATATTATATGTTCAAAGTCTCGAGCAATGTAGTTCAAAAATTGAATGTTTTTCAATAATCGACATTCCCTATATATAGCACGGTAAGGTTGTTCTATACTTCTATTACATAATTAGATGAATGGCTGCAGAAAGATGTAAATATAAATTGTTGTTCCATGAAAGAAATCTGGGATTTTCTTGAACATCAAAGGGAGCACAAGCGACTACTACACAAAGTAATACCTTTTAAATACCCATTTATAAGGAAATTAAAAACCAAAACTATTAAATAGTATGGAGTATCAAATTTTCAAGAACGTTACGAGTCTATTAAACATACTTATATATGGAGTATCAAATAACTCCGTTCAGAAATGTCGCATCGTGGAATGAACAATGCCCTCATACTACAAAACGCCGATAAGAAGTTGATCATTACAAGTTGCTAGTGGAGAAGGGGGGAAATTACCTTAAGCTACATCCTCCATGACGAACAGATCATACAGGAGATACTGCCTAGAAATAGAAACTATTCACATGTATACAACGCCAAGTGATTGCACAATTAAGCATCAATCACTAGAGCGAAACAAATTAAACAGAATAGCAGCTACGTTCTAAGGGCCATAACTACCTTGATAATGAGACTAACATCTAGGATATGTACACTTCATGAAAGCAAAGAATTGGGTATGTGATCGAATGGAGTGAAAGCAGAACAATATCTACAAGGATGTAAGATCATTTATCGTTTGGCCAATGAAATATCTGCATAAAAGCTGCAGTGGAAGGCAAAGATCGAGAGCCATGGGGGTTGATTGGTGGTGGCTTTGGGAGAATAAGGTTGGAGTTGAGGGATGATATACCTTTACTAAGTGGGCCACAATCAACCTGAAATCTATCTGTTACATTGTGATGTGCCCTCATGCCTCTGAATGGCTCCTCACTCTGCCCTGCTGGGGGCAGTGATGGTCTGGTTCTCTTCCATGCACCCTAACCATAAAGTAACAACTTCCTCAATCATACTTCCATACCTGAATTGAATAATATGATCCGACAATTATGTAGTCAGTCTAACTTTTTTGGAAGCATACCTGAGGTTCTTCTTGCCTAAAGTTAGCTGCTATTAGAGGATCTGGCACACCATTTTGATTGCATGGTGAAAACTGAGAGATCAAGTCTTGATAGGAATGTCGTCGATCACAGGGATATTTGTCAGAGTAGCCATGTGGTGAACTCGACAGATTAGACCAGTTTTGACTTCTAGCAGGCCTTGTATAAGCCGATGAAGGATGATTATGAGAAGTGTAGTAATAGGAACTATGGTGCTCCTCTCTGCATAGCGTAGGAGGCAATTTCAAGCACTCAGAAGAGACTGATTTAGAACTAAATTCTAGCTGTTGTGGAGAGATGCAAGACGGTCCAGTACATGATCGACCATTCCACACCGAAAAAGAGAAAGAAGTACAATCAGTCTGCCGTCCATTTTCTAAATCTGGTGATAGTCTTCTACTAGGTAAGTGAACTTCAGGTGTTACTGAGCAGTCTTCAATTTTTATTCCTTGCTTTGCTCCCAGCTCAAATATTTGCTTCTCATCAAGCCCTAAACTCAAAAGCAGATTCCATAAGTTTCTTTGTGCTTCCCTTTGGTTGTTTATGATTTGATCCCTCATCGCCATTTCAAACTGTAGTTCAGTGTTTGCAATTCCCAGGAGAATTTGCATTAGAAAATATAAGTTCTAAGATTGAAGCTATGGGAGAAAAAGGGTGAGACTATTTCCACACGAGATAAAAAAATCGACCTCATTTTTTAGCACAAAAAATGATCAATTGTACACTTTCGCATGGATTTAGGTTTTGCCGAGAAAAAAGGTGGGATAATGTTGGATTAGTCAAAGTGATTAGCAATACGTAACTGAACGAAGTACTGAT